>SJYX01004381.1:360373-387812 GCA_006410675.1 Oreotragus oreotragus
ACTTTTCTTCCAAGGAGTAGGTGTCTTTTAATTTCATGGCTGCAGTCACCATCTGCTGTGATTTCTGGAGCCCCAAAAAACAAAGTCTGACACTGTTTCCACTGCTTCCCCATCTATTTCCCATGAAGTGATGGGACCGGATGCCATGATCTTCGTTTTCTGAATGTTGAGCTTTAAGCCAACTTTTTCGCTCTCCTCTTTCACTTTCATCAAGAGGTTTTTTAGTTCCTCTTCACTTTCTGCCATAAGGGTGGTTTCATCTGCATATCTGAGGTTATTGATATTTCTCCCTGCAATCTTGATTCCAGCTTGTGTTTCTTCCAGTCCAGCATTTCTCATGATGTACTCTGCATACAAGTTAAATAAGCAGGGTGACAATACATGAACAGAAACATTGTCAGCTTGAACTGAAGGGGACAGAAATGGGACATATGAGGGAGAGCTGTTGAACTTCTTAGATATTATGGGATGGAACCATAGAGTTATTCAGCTGGGAACTTAACTATTCTTCAAGACAAAAGACATGTCTCCAAGGGAGATTCCGAGGTCAACAGGGCTGCCTGTTCATTTTCAGGGAAGTTGTGGGAAGCCTGTGGCCCTGGTTTCAGACAGCAGTTGCACAGATGATTCTGGGGGGGCAGAAGCTGTGGGGATGGAGCCACTCAAGAATTAGTGGGCAAGATCCTCCCCACTACCAAAACTGTGGAGGCAGAACTACTGACTCAGCGGACATGGAAGGCAGAGCCTCATGCCGAAGAGGATTATGCCTGAAACTCAAGATCTAATGGCCTTTGCCTTGCTATGTTTGGGATCTGCTAGGGAACCAACACTCCTTCATTTTTCCTCTTTCTCCCTTTTAGAATAGACATATCTCTCTTATGCCAGTCCCGTTATTCTATTTTGGAAGCACATAGCTTATCTGGTTTCATGAGTTCAAACTGGAAAGAAATTTGGCTTCAGGATGGACCATAACTCAGGTGTCATCCATTATTTAGATGAGACTTTATATGTTTAGACTTTAGAGCTGCTACTGGAATGAGTCAAGACCTGTGAGCCTATTGGGATAGAATGAGTGTACTTCATTTGTGAGTAGAACGTAACTGGGGGGTACATTCCACATTACAGTGTGGAATGTTTTAGATGGAAGGTTTGTTTCCCTCTAAAATTCATGTGTTGAAATCTTAACTCCCCATGTGATGATGCTTGGAGGTGGGGCCTTTGAGACGTAACTAGATTTAAGTAAGGTCATGAGGGTAGGGATTCCATGATGGATTTAGTGTCCTATAAGAAGAAGAAGAAAGAATAAACTCTGTCTTTCTCCCCTCCCTCTGTCCCCGTCTCCTTACCCTCTTCATTTCTCTCCATCTCTCTCTTTCTCTCTCTCTCTCTGCCTGAGAGGACACAATGAGAAAGCAGCCATCTGCAAGCCGGGAAGAGAGCCTTCACTGGAGAACCTAATCAGCCAAAACCTTGATCTTAGATTTCTTAGCCCCAGAACTATGAGCAATAACTTTCTATTGCAACCCAGTTTATGGTATCTCATTAAGCAGCTCCAGCTGACTAATACAGTATATAAACAATAAGATGAAGGAATCTTTGCCAACAATCACCATATTCATAAACTGTTTAAGCAATTTTCTTTCCACCTTATTTTTTTTTTCCAACTTAATAATTGGTTTGTATCTCCTCTAGGGGTTATGTAAGATAGCCAGCCTCAAGGCCAGCAGCACATTTCTGCATATACACTATAGCTCATGCATTGTTTGTGAGATTTAAATTTGCTCAAGTTTAAGAGGTAAAACCATTTGAATTTTCAGAATAGATCTTTTTTTAATTTGGTTGAGACTTAAGGGTACTTTTTATTTTATGGAATTAAAAATCTGTCTTTATAAGAAAGCCTAATACAATAGGAAGGGGTTGCTCCAGGGCATCTGTTACTGTTGAATATCTATTTCAATACATTTTCAGTATTGGCTTAATTATTTAAATAATAGGCGCTAAAAGGAAAGCCTGTTTTGCTTTTTTTTTTTTTTTTTAAAATGTTGGAAATGAAATAAGTCAACCAAATGCCTTTAAAGTACACATCGATCTTTTCTGCAATAGCAAAACCTTTGGGAAGTTAAATGTATATATGTAATTTGTTCAGGGCAAAAATCAGAGTGATGGATCAAACTGTGTTCCCTATGGCATATTCCCAGGAAAAGAGACAAACACCTATTTTTCTCCGAGTAGTTTATGAAAAGAAAGTCCAAAGCCATAGCAATCAGTGTCCTTTCTCTTGCTTTCAGCTTTCATGATCATAAGCGTTTGATCATGTCTGGGTCTTCAGAGAAAAGACCACCAGTGCTAAGTAAGCACGACATCTATCAAATTCATGTTTCAAGTTTCAGGATCCTAGTTTAACAATGCCTGAAGGCTGTCAGCTTCCTAGATGAGCATATCAAAAGGATGAATGGCCCAGACATGGCAGGAAAGCCTTCACTGGAAGGCACGAAAGAATTTGTGAAGGACAGGAAAGTAAAGAGGTCTGTCTCTCAGAGCTAAATAACCACAGAATATGTGACAATGATGGAAGAACTAGGTCAGCTTTATGACTACTAAAATCCTTTAATTCATTAAAACATAGCAGTTGAGATCTATCAAGTATCAGGCTCTAATATGGGCTCTGGAAACACCATGGAAAGGTAGAAAGAAGACACAGCAAATGTAGAGGTAATTTCCATTCATGTGAGCCATTTTCTCTCTTAGTTTCAATGTGCATTGCAAAAATTTAAGAAAAAGATCCAGATCCAAAATTCAGTCTGTAAAGAACATTCCTACTCATTTATTCAAAAAAGATTTTTTTGTTGTTTTTTGGCCTTGCCGCACAGCTTGTCGGATCTCAGTTCCCAGGCCAGGGATCAAACCTGGGACTCTGGCAGTGAAAGCACTGGGTCTCAACAATTAGACCACCAGGGAATTCTGCCCCTCCAAATATTCTGAGTGCCAACTCGATTAGGACTTTGGCCAAATAAAAAACTCATTGCTTAATAAAAAACTCACTGCTTAAAACCCATGTGTCTGAAATTAAGTATTTTGAAACCGACTATAACTGTTTAATGTATTCCCTTAAGAAGAGAACAATCTTATTTTTATCATTGTTTCTGTTAGTGACCATAGTACCATGACTGCTTGTTTAATGGCATTTCAAATTTTTTGGTTGCTTGATAATTTTCAGGCCACCTCATGCGAAGAGTTGACTCATTGGAAAAGACTCTGATGCTGGGAGGGATTGGGGACAGGAGGAGAAGGGGACAACAGAGGATGAGATGGCTGGATGGCATCACGGACTCGATGGACGTGAGTTTGAGCAAACTCTGGGAGTTGGTGATGGACAGGGAGGTCTGGTGTGCTGCAATTCATGGGATCACAAAGAGTCGGACATGACTAAATGACTGAACTGAACTGAAATGATAATTTTCGAAAGATCTAACCAATTTTGGTGATATCTGTTGCACTATCAAGTCATGTCAAAATTTGTATTATCATTTCTTCTTATTAAAATAAAATTATTTAGCAGATGGCAACAGTTTTGGAATGACCAAATCTTGTACACACAGACAGTACCTTCACCCGTATTCTTTCATAATGTGTTTATTTTCTGACTTGAACATTTTTCAATGAATTCCAATATCTTATTATTTTACATTACTTGTAATAGCTATATTTTAATATTGCTATGGTTTCACTGAGTAAAGTCTGTAGTTCATAGAAACACCAGCTCCTTTCTTAATCTCAGACTGAGTTCCTATGTCACAATTTGTTTACAATATTGTTTTGGCTTCTGCCATGCAGCAACGTTAATCAGTCACAAGTATACATATGCCCCCTTCCTTCTGAGTCTCTCCGCCACCCCCGCCCCATCCCACTCCTCCAGGGTGTCACAGAGCACAGGTTGAGTTCCCTGTGCTATACAGCAAATCCCCATTGGCTATCCATTTTCCACGTGGTAACGCATATGTTTCAGTGCTACTCTCTCAGTTTGTCCCACCTTCTCCTTCCCCTGCTGTGTCCCAGGTCTGTTCTCTATGTCTGTGTCTCTACTCCTGCCCTGCAAACAGATTCATCAGTATCATTTTTCTAGACTCCGTATATATGCGTTACTATGCAAAATTTGTTTTTCTCTTTCTGACTTACTTTATTCCGGATAACAGGTTCTAGGTTCATCCACCTCACTAGAACTGACTCAAATGTGTCCTCTCTATGGCTGAGTAATATTCCATTGTCTATATGTATCACAGCTTCTTTATCCTTTCTTCTGTCGATGGACATCAAGGCTGCTTCCATGTTCTAGCTATTGTAAACAGTGCTGCTATGAACATTGGGGTACATGTATCACTTCTTTTTATTTCAGTTTAAATAAGATAAATTGACATATTAAATTTCACGTTTATAATATAAAATATAAATTTAAAGTATGTGCATCTATGAAATCATCACTATATCAAGATAATAAGCACATTCATCCAAAATGTCTCCTTTTGTCCTTTTTTAAAATTCCTTCCTCCTGTCCTTCTGCAAACTTCTCTTCTCCCCACCTTTATTTCCATGCAACTACTGATCAGCTTTCTGTCACTATGGATTAGACTGAGTTTTCTAGAATGTTATATAAATTGAATCACACAATATGTACTCAATTTTTCTCTAGCTTCTTGCACATAATATAATGAACCTAAGATTCATCCACCATATTTTTTGTCAATAACTTATCCCTTTTTACTAGTATGCCTAGTATTATTCTAATTCACCAGACTTTATTTATTCATCTGTTGATGAATATTTTGGTTGCTTCCAGTTTGGGGTTATTCAACATAAAACTACTATGAACACTGTGTACAAATATTTGTATGGACATACAATGTCATTTAACTTGAGTAAATACCTAAGTGTTCAACAATTGGATCATTTGGTATGCATATGTTAACTTTCAAAGAAACTGCCAAGCTCTTTTCCAAAATGACTATACGATTTTACATTTCCATCAGAAGCACATGAGAGTTTAAGTTCTTTCACATCCTCATCAACACTTAGTTGTACCTCATTGTATTAATTTGCATTTCTCTAATGACAAATGGTGTTGAATAACATTTCATGTATTTATTTGCTATCCATATATCTTCTTTAGGGAAATGCTTTGACAAATGTTTTGCACATTTTTCATAGAGTTTTAGTTTTTTTCCTATGAAGTTTTGTGAGCTCATTATGTATGATTTATACAAGTCCCTTGTCAGATATGTGATAGGCACACATTTTCTCTACGTCCATGTCTTGCCTTTTCATTCTTTTAACTCTGTTTTCCTAAGAGTAGTTTTTTGTTTTAGTGAATTCAATTTTTGAAACTTTTTGTTTTTTTCTTTTATAGATCATGTTTTCGTAGTGCAGGTTTGATGGTGATAAATGCTTTCACCTTTCTGTGACTAAAGAAGCCTTCACCAGTAATGAATGCTAGGTTGACAGGATTTTCTTTCAGTATCATGTTTTTTATCTTTCATTGTTCTGAAAATAAGACTGCTGTTATTTTTATTTTATTCTCTATATAGAATTATCTTTTTTTCCCAACAGCTTTTAAGATTTTCTCTGTTTCACTAGCTTTAAGTAACACGCTTATGACGTGCCATTGTGTCATTTCCTTCCTGTTTCTTATGCTTGAGATTTGATGAAATTTTTAAATCTGGGTTTATAGTTTTTAGTGAATATGGGGAAATCCTGGCCATTCAAACATTTTATAAGCCCTCTTTTTTTTTGAGACTCCAGTTACATATATATTTGGTTGCTTGAAGTTGTCCTAGAATTAACTGATGTTCTCTAAATTTTTTGCTTTTGTTTTCTAACTTCACTTTGGATAGTTTTTATTGATATGTTCAAAGTCAGTAATTTTTCTGCAATGTCTAATTTGATGTTACTCTCATCCAGTATTTTCTTGATATCAAAGTTTTCAACTCTAGAAGTTCAATTTGGGCCTTTTTTTCCCTTTCATATTTCTACATAGCATACATGATCTTTTCTTTGGCTTTTTGGACATATGAAATACAGCCACACTAGCTGTTTCTTTGTTTACTAATCCTATCACTGTGCGATTTTTGTTTAGAAGCCAGACATTATGGATTTTACCTTTCGGGTGCTTGATATTGTTATATTCCTATAAATTTTCTTGACCTTTTGTTAAATAATTCAGTAATAATAAATTACTTGAAAAGAGTTTAAATTTTTTGAGTTTTACAAAAAACTCAATTTGATAGATAGGACCAGAACAGCATTTAATTTATACTTACTTACCTTTTCCCTAGTCCCAACAAAGATGCTTTTTAGATGATTCTTCAATCTGGCTGTTGACAACAGGCACTATTTTGACTCTGTGTGAACACTGGACATAGTTTTCTCTTATCCTTTTTTTTCTTCCCCGCCTTGCCATGAGACTTGTGAGATCTTAGTTCCCTGATCAAGGATCTAACCTGGACCCACAGCAGTGAAAGCACTGAGTCCTAACCACTGGACTGCCAGGGAATTCCCCCCTCATCCATTGAGGTAGTTATCGCCCCAGCCTCAGTTGCCTCTGTTACCTCAAACATATGCACTGAGGAATACTTAACTGAATGCTGCAGATCTTGAGTTCCCCCTGTGAACAGCTCTCTCCTCTCTCTGGTGCTCTGCTTTGCAAAATCTAGCAACCTTGGTTTCTCCAGACTGGCAGTTCTTCTCCGTTCAACGAGACCATGAGGTCTCACTTGAGGCCCCCTTCCCTGCACTGTGGACTGGAAACTGTTTTCATACAACACACTGGGGCAATTTTATGGCTCCCATTCTTTGCTTCCCACATCATCTTTATCACCCAGTGCTCTGTGTGTTAAGTGCTTGGTTTTCTATCTTATGTGTATTTTTGTATGATTTGTTGTTGTTGTTGTTGTTATTTCAGGCCACGGGATAAATCCAGTCCCTGTTAACTCCATCTTGGTCAAAAGCAAAAATCTCTCAATCTTCTTTTTAATCTTTTCTAGAACACACAGCTTCAAAGGTCATTTTTGGAATTTCAAATGCATATAGCACGTGATCAAAAAATAAAAAGTTTAAGACATATTGAATCCACTTTCTGATATCATAAATACACATTTAAAAATTCTCTCTCCATTCATTTTACAAAGTATTAACATATGCTTCAAATTCAGCAGTATTGTTTTGTCCATGGTGTCAGTCAGATTATTTTATTCAACTACCTTGTACCAAAAAGGCAGGGAGGGTAGGGAAGGGAATCTTTTTTGCTGAAGTTACTAATAAACATGATGATTAAAAAGTTCAATTTGACAAGCTCAGACACAGAAATTATTAATAATAATTCCCCAAGTTAGAAATACTTTTAATTCTCTCTTGCCTTGATGCTTAAAACTTGTTGAGCTTAGTAACTTTGAGAGAGAAATGCCTTCCACTCTTTCAGGTACAGGTAAGGAGGCAGCTCAGGGAGGATTGGAAACTCAATCTTTATCTTTCAGATTTGTAGCTTTCAGCGCTAGCACCACACCTGCCTCCCACTCCACTCTTCCATCCCCCATACCTATTATTGCTGCTCAACTCACACCGACTGAAAACAAGCTTCCTCTTTCTGGCCCATCTCCAAAAGTCGATAAGACTGAAATTTGAGCAAGCTTATGATTCTAATCAGTACTGCCTAAGGCTTTAATGTCAAGGCAGGAAGCATGGTTGGGCAAAAGAGATGACGTTCACTCAGGACCTCACATCAGTTTACTTGTGTTTTAAAGACACAGAATCACAACTAGAAGAATACAGCTTGGCCACATTGGGGGTTTGTTTTGCTTTTATTTGTTTACTTTACAGAGAAGATGTTAGATTAAAAGATCAAAAACATTCCTAAAGGGTGAAAGAACTCATGAACAAGTAACTCACAGCTAAGAGAGAGAAGAAGCTTGTGGATGGGGAAAAGAGCTGACTTCCTCGTATGTCTCTGTCAAGGCAGGGGCAGAATGGAGACAGAGTCTGAGTTGGTGAATGTGTCAGACTCCGAGCTGTTTGAAACACATCCAGCAACCAGGCTACATAGACACGCAGAGAAGCAGGCAAAGTCTAATTTGGACAAGACTTTGGTGCAGGCAGCTGGCTTAGAGTCAACCAGCTGATTAGAGTCATCCACAAACAAGCTAGGGGCAAGTGAGAGAGATGGTCTCAGGCACAAAGTCAGGGACAGGACCCAGGCCGGTGGAAGAGTCAGGGGTGGAGGAAAAGGCTCTGGTCCACTGTGTCATCCATTTGCCAACAGTTGCTGAGCCCCTGCTCCAGACCAGGCTGTGCTCTTGATGGAGATTCAGATGAACCACCCTGGCTAGTCCTTACCTTCGGGAGGTCCCAGTGAAGTGAAGGAATTTTTAGGAAGGAACAGTCCCCTCTGTGATTTAGTCAGTTTTTCTTGGTATGAGGACAAGCAGTTCAAAGAGACAGATATCAACAGAGATATCTAGCATGGATTTTAAGGGTGTGTCTTGCAGGGACTACTCTTCCTCTGAAAGGAAACTCCAGTGTCCCAAGCTCTGTGCTTCCTTCCTTTCACTCTGACTCTCTGACCCTCTCACAATCACACACACTCCACTCTCCAAAGGGAGTCATTTAACAATTTTCCATACAGGATATAAAAGCACATCTCCAAAGCTGGACACAGGCTTCCCTGGTGGCTCAGTGGTGAAGAATCTGCCTGCCAGTGCAGGAGAAGCAGGTTTTATCCCTGGATGGGGAAGATCCCTTGGAGAAGGAAATGGCAACCCAGTCAAGTATTGTTGCCTGGGAATTCCCATGGACAGAGGAGCCTGGTGGGCTATAGTCCATGGGGTCGCCAAGAGTTGGAGAGGACTTCACCACTAACAACAACAAAGCTGGACACAGGACAGTTATGGGAAACAGACAAGGGAGGAATCAGTTACTAGAGAAAGGAAGAGGCAGAGAAGTTTCCAGAAAGGGGATATTTGAGCTACACTTTTTAAAAGAATGGAACTCACTAGAAACTAGAGGAGGGAAGTTGGAAGGAGAGTACTAAAGGAGAGAATGTGACATGGACAAAAACTCAAGGAAGCCCTTAAACAGCCCTGGGCCGAAGCACTGGGAGTGAGGAGGAGAGGAGGCAGAATTGGCTTTGGAGGCCTCCAGCCCTTAGAGTCTTACTGCTGTGTCTAGTAAGGCCTTTCCCAAAAGGAAAGAGGAGCTGGAAAGTGCCCTCAGGAGCAATTTGTGCATTAGAAAACTCATGTGGGGACTTAAGTGGAGAACAAATTGTCACACAGGGAGTGACAGAAAGTAAGGAAATCGATGAGAAAGCTATCTTAATAGCCCGGGCAAAAGATATTGACGGTTTTTCACATCCCGGAATATTCCTAGCTTAAGAGTTTAATGAACAATTTAAATTAGTGCTAACGTATTTATGCTCATAAACTAACAGAATTGGAAGACTTGAGTACATAGATTTCTCTCCCATCCTCCCCAACCCTACTCCCCCCCAAAAAAACAGATTTTTCCTTATTATATATAGTTTTAAATTATTCAGACATTTTACATCTCTGCTCTTCACATTGCCTAGCAGGGATATGGGCAAAGAGAAGGTGGTTAATATATAATGTTGCCCTTAGAGAAAAGTAACACAGGATAATATATAACTCTAGGTGACCTAGAGTTGCTCCACAGAAGTACAAACACCACAAGCCTTGAGAGTGTCATGGATGAAACCAGGCAGAGTGAACGAGGGTCCAATAGTGACCAATCAGACATTCACACTGACCACCCCATTCAGAGGCAGAGCCAGCCCTGCATCTTGCCTGGTCCCCACATCCTCCAGAACCGGGGAATCCAAAGAGATAAGCCCAAATGTGCATAATGGGCATGCTATTTCATGATTAATCCCCATTTCAGAAATGCACTGAAATTCATCTCAGAGACAGGTGCTATAAAATGGATGTCGGAAGCCTTAATGGGAGTCACGGCCTTACTGTCAGGGACTAACAGGATGTCTTGAGCCAGTTGCCCTTCAGTTTAAGGATGTTGTCAATTCCCAACCTATGTTTCCTGGATTGTTTTTAAGAGGGTAATAAGTGAAAATATGATCTGTAAGACGGTATGTAAATATAAAGAAGAAAGCAATGGCACCCCACTCCAGTACTTTTGCCTGAAAAATCCCATGGATGGAGGAGCCTGGTGGGCTGCAGTCCATGGGATCGCTGAGGGTCAGACATGACTGAGTGACTCACTTTCATTTTTCACTTTCATGCATTGGAGAAGGAAATGGCAACCCACTCTGGGGTTCTTGCCTGGAGAATCCCAGGGACGGGGGAGCCTGGTGGGCTGCCGTCTATGGTGTCACACAGAGTCAGACACGACTCAAGTGACTTAGCAGCAGCAGCATGTAAATATAAAATATTAACAAATAACTATGTATAAAAACAGTATTTGACTTTAAAAATTAGCAGAGGCTTTGCTTATCAGTGGGCTTCCCTGATGGCTCAGACGGTAAAGAATCTGCTTGCAATGTGGGAGACCTGGGTTTGATCCCTGAATCAGAAAGATCCCCTGGAGAAGGGAATGGCTACCCACTCTAGCATGCTTGCCTGGAGAATTCCATGGACAGAAACCATGGAATTCCATAGACAGAAACCCTGATGGGCTATAGTCCATAGAATCACAAAGAGTTGGACATTACTGAATGGCTAACACTCTTACTTTCACTTTGCTTACCAATAGCCAGCACATCTATATTGAGTTCTATGTGTTTATATGATAGAATATCTTATTTGTAAAAACAAATTTGTAAAACTCTCCTTCTCTGCTTTTTCTCTGTGTCTATTTTTGCTTCTTTAAAAATCATTCTGAGATAGTGAATGATCTTCCAAGAATGCCAGCCTCTGTGTCTCGAAGACATGGCCATCTTTGCTGGCTGTTCATTTACCCTCTACTCTTTTTGGCCTGTCTCAGAATTAGCTGAAACTTGAGGTCAATTCAAGAAAGAAAGATGGTATTTTAGGACAAGCTCTACTGAGGAAATAATTCACATGAAACCTCTGGGACATCCCCCACGTTGACTCAACCCCTCAGTAAGCACAGCTCTGGCTGTGATTCAAAGCTCTCCTAAAAGCTTTGCTAGTTAGTCTGGCCTTTGTTAGTATATCTAGTTAGCAGACTAGTTAGTCTACTTCAGTGCTGGAAAAAAAATCACAGAGCTTCGCACCTTTAGGCTCTGCCCACACAGACACCCCAGTGGTCACGCCGCTCTTGTTGGCCGTGGGCTCACTACATAAGCACTTTAACAAACACAATTTTTATTCAAGCTATTTACTCTCCCAAGAAACTAAAGCACAGTTGAGGGAGCAAATGTTTGCAAAGTTCATAGAAGAAAAGAGTTCATCTTGAGGCTGAAGTACGACTTCAAAGCTGGAAAGCCAGCTGTTGATCTATAGTCCACATTGGCTGGCATGGCAACCTCAAGTTCAACATCAACAGTTGCTAATATTTAGTGAATGGTTCACAGAATGAGAGGCAAAGCTAGAAACAGAACTCATGAGGGAACTAACTGTTCCTGACTCTCTGGGGTAATATCCTTAGATGAACAAATGAATACTACAATAATTGACTTCCATCTCTGCCTAACATTCAAATTCCATAGAGAGAGTATGATTGAACTTGGGGTCGCATGCCTTCCTTATGGCAGTTGAATGAGAGGTGCTTAGGACACCAGTCTCATCAGCATTATTCCCAATAGAAGAGGTACCATTTTTCCAAAGGCAAACTGAGACGTGATTTCAGGGGAGTAAAAGATGAGTCCTTGACACTCAAAAACAATGATCATTATGTACAAACGGAACATCATTAGAATTATTATGCCCATATTACCCATGGAAAAGGTAAAATTTTTGAGTGTTAAATCAACTGTCAGCTGTAGCAATCTCATTTTCTTTTCTTTTTTATTGGCAGTCTCATTTCCAAATGCCACCTGGAAATTATGTAATTCTTGTGGTGTTGGAAAAGACTCTTGAGAGTCCCTTGAACTGCAAGGAGACCCAACCAGTCCATTCTGAAGGAGATCAACCCTGGGATTTCTTTGGGAGGAATGATGCTAAAGCTGAAACTCCAGTACTTTGGGCACCTCATGTGAAGAGTTGACTCATTGGAAAAGACTTTGATGTTGGGAGGGATTAGGAGCAGGAGGAAAAGGGGACGACAGAGGATGAGATGGCTGGCTGGCATCACTGACTCGATGGACGTGAGTCTGAGTGAACTCTGGGAGTTGGTGATGGACAGGGAGGCCTGGCGTGCTGCGATTCATGGGGTCACAAACAGTTGGACACGACTGAGTGACTGAACTGAACTGAACTGAATTGAATGAGGCCAATACATTGAATTTAATTTTTAAAAGTATATAACTAATGAACAGTATGATGTATTTCTCCAGCAAGACAGGGTATTCCCAGCTTCTAGAGCAGTTGAAGCAAGTAATTTTGGCCAAGATAGGGTTTGTTAATGGAAAATGACTTCACTGCAGTATAATGTATGAAGACTGTACAGAATATGGAGTTATCATCTTCAAAATAAGATAGTGCTTCCAAGCATCAATAAATCTTCCTAGTATCCAAAATATCATTTGAGTGAATTTTAAGGAGCGATCAAGAAAAAGAAAAACTTTTGAAAAAGAGAAAAAGAGGAATTAATGATATTTCTAAGTTCTATTCTTTGATATGAGCTTCCCTGGTGGGGCAGATAGTAAAGTATGCATGCAAGGCAAGAGATCTGGGTTTGATCCCTGGGTCAGGAATATCCCCTGGAGAAGGAAATGGCTACCCTCTCCAGTGTTCTTGCCTGGAGAATTCCATAGACAGAGGACCCTTTTTCAGTTTCAATTCAGTCGCTCAGTTGTGTCCGAATCTTTGTGACCCCATGAATGCAGCACAACTTTCCATCACCAACTCCCAGAGTTTACTCAAACTCACGTACATAGAGTCGGTGATGCCATCCAACCTTCACATCCTCTGTCGTCCCTTTCTCCTCCCTGCTTTCAATCTTTCCCAGCATCAGGGTCTTTTCAAATTAGTCAGTTCTTTGCATCAGGTGGCCAAAGTATTGGAGCTTCAGCTTCAGCATCAGTACTTCCAATGAATACTCAGGACTGATCCACTTTAGGATGGACTAGTTGGATCTCCTTGCTTTCTAAGGGACTCTCAAGAGTCTTCTCCAACACCGCAGTTCAAAAGTCTCAATTCTTTGGCACTCAGCTTTCTTTATAGTCCAACTCTCACATCCATACATGACTACTGAAAAAAACATAGCTTTGAATAAATGGACATTTGTTTGGCAAGTAATGTCTTTGCTTTTTAATAGGCTGTCTAGGCTGGTCATAGCTTTTCTTCCACAGAGTAAGTGTCTTTTAATTTCATGGCTGCAGTCCCATCTGCAGTGATTTTGGAGCCACCAAAAATAAAGTCTCTCACTGTTTCCAATGTTTCCCCATGTATTTCCCATGAAGTGATGGGACCAGATGCCATGACGGTAGTTTTCCGAAAGTTGAGTTTTAAGCCAACTTTTTTACTCCCCTCTTTCACTTTTATCAAGAGTTCTTCTTGGCTTTCTTCCATAAGGGTGGTGTCATCTGCATATCTGAGGTTATTGATATTTCTCCTGGAAAACTTGATTCCAGTTTGTGCTTCATCCAGCCTGGCATTTCTCATGATGTATTCTGCATATAAGTTAAATAAGCAGGGTGAAATATACAGCCTTGACATACTCCAGTACAGAGGACCCTTGAGGGTTACAATCCATGGGGTCACAAAGATTCAGACATGACTGAATGACCAACACACACACACACACACTTTGATGTAGTGGAAGAACGTGAAGCATACTATCAATTGCACTAAAACAGACATTATCCAAAATGGCAAAAAAAAAAATTGGGACATAAAAGCTTTATGAGGTTAGCAAAGAGGAATAAAAAGCTCATAAAACTTCATAAGAATCTGAATGTAACAATTAGTGATAAAGTATCTTCTAATGTGTAAAATTAAAATCCTTTCTAAATGAACTGAAACATTGCTCAAGTAACAGCAGTTGAAATTCATTTAATATAGATTATTATAAAACTGGTCATTCTAGAGAAGGAGGAAGAATTGAAATTCTTCAGAGGATCCTAGATCTTCGATCTATAAGAATCTGAATGTAACAATTAGTGATAAAGTATCTTCTAATGTGTAAAATTAAAATCCTTTCTAAATGAACTGAAACATTGCTCAAGTAACAGCAGTTGAAATTCATTTAATATAGATTATTATAAAACTGGTCATTCTAGAGAAGGAGGAAGAATTGAAATTCTTCAGAGGATCCTAGATCTTCGATCATTTTTTTTTAATGCTTAATGAATAGAAACAACATAAAACTGCCCATCCATAAGGACTGGTTAAAAAAATTCAGATGTATAATTTTAATTATATATTTAAATACAATTAAAACACAATTTAAGTACATTTAAATACAATTTAAAAAGAATGAAGGTGCCCATAATGCCCAGATATAGAAATTACGGTCTAGATTAGTTTATATTAGCTGCCATGAAGAAAAAAATAGAAATAAATAAGAAATTGTTTGCTCATTTGTTTCTGTTTGCATTGAACATCTCCAAATGACACATCAGAAACCGGTAATACTAGTTGCTTCTGAAGCAAGCTGGGGAGCTGGGCAGCAGGACTAAAAGGAGATTTTTACTATACGTCTTTTTTTTTCTCCTCTTGGATTAAAATAATGTGAATACACATTTTTGCGTGTATATTCGATATAGAAATAAAATGAATTTTAAAATTCTACATTCCTTGCATTGCTTCTAATAATGGATGAGATTATGAGATATTAAGTTCAGAACTCCCCGGCAGTGCTTCCCAAAGGAATGTGGTCAGTGTGGTAAAGTACATTCATACTAAAATGGAACCAACTTTCTACAACACCCTACTGTTGTTGCCTTGGGCTCTTGCTGAGAACATAAAAGATTCAGTTCAGTTCAGTTCAGTCACTGTCACTCAGTCGTGTCTGACGCTTTGCGACCCCATGAACTGCAGCATGCCAGGCCTCCCTGTCCATCACCATCTCCCGGAGTTCACTCAAACTCAGGTCCATCGAGTCAGTGATGCCATCCAGCCATCTCATCCTCGGTCGTCCCCTTTTCTTCCTGCCCCCAATCCCTCCCAGCATCAGGGTCCTTTCCAATGAGTCAACTCTTCGCATGAGGTGGCCAAAGTACTGGACTTTCAGCTTTAACATCATTCCTTCCAAAGAACACCCAGGGCTGATCTCCTTTAGAATGGACTGGTTGGATCTCCTTGCAGTCTAAGGGACTCTCAAGAGTCTTCTCCAACACCACAGTTCAAAAGCATCAATTCTTCGGTGCTCAGCCTTCTTCACAGTCCAACTCTCACATCCGTACATGACCACTGGAAAAACCATAACCTTGACTAGATGGACCTTTGTTGGCAAAGTAATGTCTCTGCTTTTCAATGTGCTTTCTAGGTTGGTCGTAACTTTTCTTCCAAGGAGTAAGTGTCTTTTAATTTCATGGCTGCAGTCACCATCTGCAGTGACTTTGGAGGCCCCCAAAATAAAGTCTGACACTGTTTCCACTGTTTCCCCATCTATTTCCTATGAAGTGATGGGACCATATGCCATGATCTTAGTTTTCTGAATGTTGAACTTTAAGCCAANCACCCAGGGCTGATCTCCTTTAGAATGGACTGGTTGGATCTCCTTGCAGTCTAAGGGACTCTCAAGAGTCTTCTCCAACACCACAGTTCAAAAGCATCAATTCTTCGGTGCTCAGCCTTCTTCACAGTCCAACTCTCACATCCGTACATGACCACTGGAAAAACCATAACCTTGACTAGATGGACCTTTGTTGGCAAAGTAATGTCTCTGCTTTTCAATGTGCTTTCTAGGTTGGTCGTAACTTTTCTTCCAAGGAGTAAGTGTCTTTTAATTTCATGGCTGCAGTCACCATCTGCAGTGACTTTGGAGGCCCCCAAAATAAAGTCTGACACTGTTTCCACTGTTTCCCCATCTATTTCCTATGAAGTGATGGGACCATATGCCATGATCTTAGTTTTCTGAATGTTGAACTTTAAGCCAACTTTTTCACTCTCCTCTTTCATTTTCATCAAGGGGCTTTTTAGTTCCTCTTCACTTTCTGCCCTAGTTACCAGGTAGCAAAAGGTAAATTCACTGATGATAAGCAAAATTAGCAGGCCCAACAGAAGAGAGGCTTCCTCATTATTCTTTCTACCAAAAGACCGGTCCAAAGGCAATGTGTACAAATGTCAGTGAGAGAGTCAGTTCCTCGGCAGGTAGATAAGAAGTCTGGGAGTCCCTGAGGAGAGGGGGTTTCTGAAGTTCTTGAGAAGGAAATAGGAGTCTGGAATTCTGAAGAAGAAGGAAAGAACAAACTTTTTTTTTTTCTTTTTCTCTACATTCCTTAGTCTTAATCACATAAAAAGTTTTTGTTTTTGTTTTTTCCTTTGAACCTGGAACTGATGATTATACAACAAACAACTCAGTTTAAACTCTGCACTAGGGATTGTATAACAACAGTGTATCCTGCTTGAAGACAGTTTCTCCTTCCTGAAAACCTTCTGACTAATCCTAATATCTTAGAATGTAAATTGTGAGAGTGGATCTGGTAACATCTTTCTATTGTTCAGTTCTAATAAATCAAAGAGGAACTAAAGAGCCTCTTGATGAAAGTGAAAAAGTTGGCTTAAAACTCAATATTCAGAAAATGCAGATCATGTCATCTGGTCCCATCACTTCATGGAAAATAGATGGGGAAACAATGACTTTATTTTTCTGGACTCCAAAATCACTGCAGATGGTGACTGCAGCCATGAAATTTCAAGACGCTTGCTCCGTGAAAGAAAAGCTATGACCAACCTAGACAGCCTATTAAAAAGCAGAGACATTGCTTTGCCCACAAAGGTCCATCTAGTCAAACTATAGTTTTTCTTTCCAGTCGTCATGTATGGATGTGAGAGTTGGACTATAAAGAAAGCTGAGTGCCCGAGAATTGATGCTTTTGAACTGTGGTATTGGAGAAGACACTTGAGAGTCCCTTGGACTGCAATGACATCCAACCAATCCATCCTAAAGGAAATCAGTCCTGAATATTCACTGGAAGGACTGATGCTGAAGCTGAAGCTCCAAAACTTTGGTCACCTGATGTGAAAAACTGACTCATTGGAAAAAACCCTGATGCTGGGAAAGATTGAAGGCGAGAGGAGAAGGGGACGACCAAGGATGAGATGGTTCGATGGCATCGCCAACTCAATGGACATGAGTTTGAGTAAGCTCTGGGAGTTGGCGATGGGCAGGGAGGCCTCATGTGCTGCATTCCATGGGGTCGCAAAGAGTCGTACACAACTGAGCACCTGAACTGATGAAAACCTTATCAACCACAAGTGCCTGTAACTTTTCTCTTTTTTGTGACTCAGGATATCTGAAAGCAGAATAGTCCTGTAAGAATATTTGGAAAAATTTGTGTTTTCAACTTACATATTGTGGGAAGCCAGTTAAGACAAAGCTAACTTGAGTTCTCATGCAAAATAAAGAGTTCTGGCTTCACAGTGAGCCTAACAGTCATCTCAAAACAAATTAAATCCTGACATCAGCTAAAAAGTAAAGGACGCATGCATGTGTAGTCACTTCAGTCATGACCAGCTCTTTGTGACTCTGGACTGTAGCCTATCCAGTTCCTCTGCCCATGGGCTTCTCTTCACAAGAATACTGGAGTGGGTTGCTGTGCCTTCCTCCAGGGGATCTTCCAAACCTAGGGATCAAACCCACGTCTCTTCCATCTCTTGCATTGGCCACTAGCACCACTTGGGAAATCCAGAAAGAAATGATACCGATCCAAAACTGTAAGAAACTCAGGGTAGGTACAATATGGCCCTGGTCCAATTCCTAAGAGAGTGAGGGCTCCAACCTATGTGTCATGCCCAGCTGCCTTCTCAGGAGGCACCCCTCAGAGCTACCTGGTACCTCCAAAAGGTCCTCTGGAGATGCCAAACTATTGGTCTATGGGTGGATCAGTTTACGAGCTGAGTGATAAAATCTCATGATTAGGAGGGACACCAGCATTCAGTTGGAAGCAGAAGTACAAAGAACAGGTTCGGAACTTGATCGAAAGCCTAACTCTACCAAGGGCCAGCTGTGGGACCTTGAGCAACTGACTGAACCTCTCTGTGCCTTATTTAGTGCATCTGGAAAACAAAGATAACCATAGAACCTTTCTGGTAGAGTTCTTCTGAGGATTAAAGGAGAAGATATTGATAGGAGCCTTCATATGATGTCTCACTTAGGAAGCCTCAAATACAATATTTTAGTTTAGTCACATGCACAGATCTCTTGTATTTCCTAAGAAATGGTGTCGATCATCCTAAAAATTGTTAAGCGACAAGACAGGAGTATAACCTCTGGAGAGTGAGAAAAAGAATGTTTCCTAAGATGGTGAGTAATGCTTTTTAATGTCAGCATTCCAATCACTCAGTAAGAGCAGACTCTTTAGCCCATAGCACTGGAGGGGCCCCCACTCACTTCTCAGCACATTACATAGATATCACCGCTCAGAGTCTATCTAGGGCAGGGACTGTGTCACACTCTTCTTTGTCCCCCTGAGCCCAGCACCTAGAATGTCCTCAAATAAACAGAGGGTCAGCTGAGCTACTCGTCTTGTCTCCCTCTGCAGTGGTGCAGCGCTCTGTAAATGTGGAAAGTATAGAGAATGATTAGAGAAAGCAGACAAGGTGATGTTCTTCCTCTTTCCATAGTTCTGCCAACAGCTCCCAGCAGCTCCATCTTAAAGCCATTCCTCACCCATCTTGCTCAGGCTGGCAGAGTATCAGTCAGGTCCCTCTCTGAGTCTTCCAGAACTCTCCTCAGGCTGAGGTGCAGCCTCACTGGCAGTAGTAAGCCCCCTCTTCTCCATCTTTAAAGAGGATTTCACAAATGCTCTATTCTTTGGCTCATCGGCAAAACTCTCAGGAAACCAAAAAAATGTTCTTTCTTCAAAAGGCGGGGTGAATGTCTGAGCGAGGTATTTCTAAGAGCTCCATACCAGATATAAAATAGCTGTGACTTTTATATAATTGCAAATCTAATGATACCAAAAATTCACCATTTAAGTGAGAAAAGTGGTTCTGAAAGTTTTTAAGTCTTATTCACAGAGTAAAACATATATTATGTAAAAAGAAGAATGTGACAACAGATACAATGGGAGTAATAATTGTTATTACTCCCTCCTACATGAATTCCACTTTTCCTCCTGCCCTCACCATCTAGAGCTTTCCTCTCTCTTACACAAACCTCCCTCAGAAACTCAGTGTTTGCACACTGCTGAGTGATACCCACAATCTGACCCCAAGTCCAGTGAAAGTCATAGAAAGAAATTGCACCAAAGCAGAGGAATCATGATTATCTTAAGAAACAAAACAAATATCCACCTAAGTATATCTCATCCTTTATCTGAGAACCACCTTATGAGAACAAGGGGAAATTCTGAATGGACATGAGCAGCTTTGTGACCTGGTCTTGCTCACAGATGCTAACAGACGCTGCCAGGTCAGACACCCTGGGCCTCTGGGTGAATGCTTAGTCAAAACTCATCTCTGCACCACCACCCACTTTCTTACAAAGATCTAAAAAAGTAAAGGAGAAAGAAAAAGCATTAAGAGGAGATTAGTAGGAGGCCTTTGATCATTTTTTAAATCTGCCATTGATTAGCGTTTTCATTATCTATTACTGTGCAGTAAACTAGCCCAAACTTAGTAGATAAAATGGCAACAATTTTCATTTCCCAGGTAGCTCAGTGGTAAACGACTTCCCTGGTGGTTCAGAAGGTAAAGAATTTACCTTCAATGATGGAGACACAGGTTTGATCCCTGGATCGGGAAAATCCCCTGGAGAAGGAAATGGCAACCCACTCCAGTGTTCTTGCCTGGAAAATTCCATGGGCAGAGGAGCCCGGTAGGCTACAGTCCATGGGGTCATAAAAGAGACAGAGCTTAGCAACTAAGCAACACAACAATTTTCATTAGGAAAAAGAGGAGGAGGAAATGGAGGAGAGGAGTTCAGTCTCTCTGGTTTCCATGGGTTGACCTGGGTCAGCTAGGCGATTCCCACTCAGGGTCTCTTGTGAGGCTGCTGTCAGAGAGGACAGGGGCTGGGATCTTCATTGCTCACAGGCCTAGTAAATAATGCTGGCTTTTGGCTGGGAGCTCAGCTGGAAGAACATCTGCCCGTGGTGGCCCAGGCATCCTGGGCTTCTCTCAGCAAGACAGCTGGGTCTTGAGAGCAAGAATCCCAGGAGAAAGAGCCAGGTCATCACCTGCGAAGGCCAGACTCTGGGTCACGGTGCCACTGGACCACAGTCTGCTCATCAGGATTGAGTCTGTTTTCCAGGGAAGGGGACTCCTGATTAGAGGAGCATCAAAGAATATATGGATGTGGTTTGAAAACACCACCCTGTTATACATTTCTTGGTCCCTTTCAAAACCATGATTAAGTATTAAAAAAGACAAACTCATCAAGGCTCAGCTTGCCTCAGACATTAGATCTCTCTGCTTTATTTTTGCTCTGATAATCAATGCCTTCCTCAGCAATACATTGATGGGGCAAAGCATCTCTGACACATCCTCTCTCTCTTCCTAAATATCTCCTCTTGTGGGCTCTGAGAGCAAGACCACTAATCACAAGAAAGCCACAGTTTCCACAATAGGGAGACTTGATGGAGGATGAGTTTATTTTCTTCCAAATATCCTGCTCTTTCAACCACAACACTGTTGCTAGTAGCCACTGGCTGACGTCATCTTTGAGATTCTTCGCATCCTGTAAGTCGCCAAAACCAATATGAAACTCCCATATACTAGTAGTCTTCTCTACATCACCTAAACTCTCTCCGGCACCAGCCCTCTCTTTTCTGGACTGGCACCTTCTACATGACTATCCATGTCACCGCTGTCCCTTCAAATTTAGTGACTGAAATTTTCTTCTCAAACATTGCCTACCTTTCTAATTCTGACAAGATTTCTATGGTTTCTGAATGCGTTTTACCCAAATTTCAGGTCATGGGTTTCAAATACCTGATCAAAGACCTATGCTCATGTCTTTGAAACACAGCTATAAATATATCCTCCCACTCCAGTACAGTCCATGGGGTTGCAAAGAGTAGGACACAACTGTGCAACTTCACTTTCAACAATTTCAACCTGCTCCAAATTGTGTGTCCCCCACTGTCTCCTCTGGACAACCTCAAGTGCATATTCAGGAAAGACTTTCCATTGTCCTGTCTCCAGACTCACATTCCCAAGGATGGTTCTTCAGTCCATCTGCACTTTTGCACCTGCCAGCCCGTTTCAGCGCAGTAGAATAGAAAGACCCCAGGTTTCAGAAATGAGGCAGCCAGACTCTAGTGTTAAAACCCTCAGGACAAGATATTCAATAAAATTATTTGAAGTGAAATTTACACTATCGTGGTGACCATTCCTTCCATTTTTAAAATTCTTCTCAGTTTTCATCTACCTTTTAAACCTTCCCTGGTGGATTCCCCGGTGGCTTCCCAGGGCTTCCCTGGTGGCTCAGCTGGTAAAGAATCTGCCTGCAATATGAGAGACCTGTGTTCGATCCCTGGGTTGGGAAGATCCTCTGGAGAAGGAAATGGCCACCCACTCCAGTATTCTGTCCTGGAGAATTCCATGGACTGTATAGTCTGTGTGGTCTCAAAGAGTTGGAAATGACTGAGCCACTTTCACTTTAAATCTTCCACTTGCTTCCCAGGGCTTCCCTGGTGGCTCAGCTGGTAAAGAATCTGCCTGCAATATGAGAGACCTGTGTTCGGGGTTGGGAAGATCCTCTGGAGAAGGAAATGGCCACCCAGTATTCTGTCCTGGAGAATTCCATGGACTGTATAGTCTGTGTGGTCTCAAAGAGTTGGAAATGACTAAGCCACTTTCACTTTAAATCTTCCACTATAAGCAAAGGAGGTTCCAGTGTCTTGCTGCTCATGACAGCCCTTCTGTGAGCCTGGCAGAAAGAATGCCAGCAAAATCCACCCCGGGGTATATAGGCCTCTTTGCAGGATTTATGACAGCTACAGACTGTTGATGACTGAAGACCCTGGTGTCTCATGGCAACACAAATTGAACACGTCTGCCATTTATGTGTAGCTGAGGGCCCATCCTAAATCCCACGAGGGCAGCAAAGTACACGTACAACCCATGAAAAGTGAAAGTGTTAGTCGCTCAGTCATGTCCAACTCTGCAACCCCATGCACTGTAGCCCTCCAGGCTCCTCTAACCATGGGATTTTCCGGGCAAGAATACCGGAATGGGTTGCCGTTTCCTTCTCCAAACAACCCATGAGGGAGTCTCAGACTGCACCCTGCAAGGGCTTCTAGAGAAGGCTGAGAAGATGCACGATGCCTGGTGCCCATCAGCTGGCTAAGCATTACAGACTTGCCTTCCTGGAGGCTGGCTGACCTGAGTCATCCAATATGACAACTAATATACATGCAGCCCTCTAGAAGTCCCCCTCACAAAACTTCAGTGAATTCCACAGTCAGTACTCACCACCATCCAGCGACATATCCCTCAATATACTATTCTCTCTATTTTGTATACGCTTTCACCTCTGCATGTCTGACAGCTAAAACCATGCCTAACCACTGCAACCTCAGACAGTCACTGAAAAGAAACACTTAAGTTCTCACCCAAGGTGATCTGCCTGTCCCTGTGGTCCAGCTCAACTCTTTCAAACTAGGATTTGGGGACAAACGGTCAACCAATCATGACAGATATATTCCTGCATGTCTCTTGTGTATAGAGCTCCCTCTGGAGCCTGGGGAGGTGAGGGGGTGAACCGGCAATGCTCTGAGAGGGACTGTGGGTGTTCCCAGATCTCCTGGGCATTCATCATCAAGTTTGCATCCCAGGAGCACACCAACAGGGGGAAGACAGACAATGGCATTTCCTAAAAAGAAATGTCTATGCTCACAAGTGCAAGGAGAATTCACCCATATGCACTATTCAGAAAGGCTGGTGTGTCTAGATCTTTATCAGTGCACAAGCATAGGTCAGTGCTGGAACATCTACAAAGGCAGCAGCAACTGTTAAATTTCAGGGACGCTGTCGACATGTATTCATTCAGCAAACACTCACTGAGTACTCCCTGTACTCAGCATTGCCCCAGATGCTAGGATACAGAGGCGTGCAAACCAGTGGTACTCCAGTAGGTGAGATAAGTAGTTTACATGAGTGTTGACTGATAAGTTCTATGGAGAAAAACAAAGCAAGGAAAGAGGAAGAGGCTCTTCTGGGGAATGGAGAGGGTGTTGTTCTCTATAGGACAGACAGGAAAACCTCTGATAAAGCACCACTGGAGCCTGAAGGAAGTATGGCACCTGAGGAGGAATCAGACGGGGGACATCCCACTGTCACCCCCATCACAAGCCCCATCTCCCAATATCCTGAAACTTCAAGACAGTGAAGAATCCCACCACATTTCATACCAAGATTGAGTTTCCAGCAGGAGCCCAACTCATTCTCCCAGTAATTGCAAGTAGATTTACTCTCCTGAAGTTGAAATCCTCCCAGTGCTTGTTTTGGTGGCTCATGGAGTCACAAATGGATGATGGTAAGAAAAAGAGGATTATAGAAAAATAAAGAACAAACAGGAGGTAGAAAAGGTGGAGGAGAAAAAGGGGGGAAAGGCAAATGAGGAATATCTGCTAGTAAGTAAACTTCCTGTATCAAATTCATGACATGTAAACTTGTATATCAGAATATATGACTCTTAACATAGCATGTATCTGGACCCAGGGCAGATATTACTGCAATATCTCAAGAAGCAAAAGCAGCAAGGCTAAAAGGATTTGCATTAACAAACTGTAAACACACCAACACAAACATAAGGCACTAATGTATTGTTTCAAAACTAATCCAGATAATGATTAAAGCAATCACACCATTGATACCTATCTGTTGCCTGACCAGGGATTGAACCTGGGCCCTTGGTGGTGCTAGCATTAAATCCTAACCACTGGAGAACCAGGGAATTTCCTCAGTATTATATGTAACTGTCAAAACTAGAAACAACCTAAGCATCAGTCAATAGATGGTTACTTAAATGGTTAATTAAATTATAAAATTTCATAAGGCAGAATATTATAGTCATTAAAAGTATCTGCAAAGAAATATTAATGACATGGAAGAAATAGTCATGTTAAAGTCTGTGATACACAATATAGTCTACATTAGATGAAATGTTCTAAAATCTCACTTGACTTGTTTGTAATTTTTGTTTTGTTTTGTTTTCAGTAAGTGCTATGGTCTGAATGTTTGTAGCCCCACAAAATTTGCTTGTTGAAATCCTAGTGTCCAATGTGATAACAGTACAGAGGCAGGCCTTTGCAAGGTCTTTCAGTCCTGAAGGTGGAGCTCTCATGTGTAGGATTAGTGTCTTATAGAAGAAACCCCAGAGAGCTCTCTCTCACCTCCTCTAACATGTGAGAACATGGTGAAAAAGTGCTCTCTATGAATTAGGAAGCCTCTCTTGTGGCTCAGATGGTCCTCTTGCAATGCAGGAGACCCAGATTTGACCCCTGAGTCAGAAAGATCCCCTGGAGAAGGGAATGGCAACCCACTCCAGTACTCTTGCCTGGAGAATCCCATGGACAGAGGAGCCTGGTGGGTTACAATCTATGTGGTTGCAGAGTTGGACACAATTGAGCAACTAGCACTTTACAGCAAACACCAACGCTGCCAGTGCTATAGCTTAGACTTCCCAGCCTTCAGAGCTGTGAGAAATAAATGTTTGCTGTTTATAAGCCACCCCCATCTATGGTACTTTTATTATAGTATCCCAGTGAACTAAGACAGTGAGCATGAGCCTAAGTTACTTTTATAATCAAGTAAAAAGCAAAGTCTTAAGAGTTCTACTCACATATGGTTTTTATCTTAAATCTCCATCCCTGCCATGAAGTCAAAGCCTCATGAAGCACTAGGGGAGCCCTGTGAAGTTACACAATCATAGTCTTACCTATTAATTTGTAAGTTAAGGCTTTCTAAAAATCCTAATAGAATGTGAAAAACAGATTTTTAATAAGTCTAGTCTTTCTAGTCAAGACCGGGAAATAATGTGGCCATGATCTTTACAGAGGCCAACAGAACTGAGGCATGGATCTCTTCCATGGATTGTGTTTCCTGAGGCTCCCCTGACTTAAAAAAAAAGACAACATAGCCATTCACCAGTTATTTCTTTACATCCTGAAAATCGCTAGAGACTGTTGGTATCAAGAGTCTGCAAAAGAAGTAAACAGTTTTCAAATTGTTGACTTTGTGTGTAGCTCCAACAATTTTGAAATATGTAGCTACAGAAATTATTTCATGAGTAAACCTAATGCAAAAGAGTTAGTGAAGCTTTCAAAATCTACTGTATTGTGTTACCCTTGAAAGTTCTAAAAAATAAAAGAGAACACCAGACTCTTCCATGCAATAAGAGGCTTTGTGGTTAAATCAGAGAAGATAAGTTATTATCCCATATGGAATGATGAAAGCAACTGTGGGTGGGAAAGTGGGGAAATGGGAAGATGAAAAAGACTCTCTAAACTCTCATCCAGTGACCTGTTTATGTTTCCTGGATCATGTAAGAAACATGCTTAGAAGAATGCACTATGCCCTTTGGGAGACATTCACTTGACTTTGCTTACCTCTTATGCCTACAGAGTGAATCCGTGGTTGGGTTCTTTCTTGTTTCTGATGGAGCAGCCAAGAGAATGCTCAAGCATGCAAGCAATTTACTCAAAAACAGACATAACACTGTCTGTTACTCTCTGGCACTGACAGAGCCAGAGAGCAGCTAGAATCTATTACCACTTGAATTCCAAATTTTTAGGCTGATGTCTCCCATTGTGAGGGTTTTCTGTGCCAAATCAATTAATTATAGGTTATGGATGTCCAGTTCTTTTCACTCAAAATGAAATGGATCCCCATCAAATTAGAAATGCAATGTGTTCTGTTTTCCTGAGAAAAACTGATCGTGGTCAGATGTAACCTGCAAAGGAAGACTCATTTTTTGAAGCATACTAGACTCATGATAAAACTAGCTATCAAAAAAAAATCTAAATGAAGCAGATAATTTTGAAATTAACTCTACATCTCTGTTGAGCTCTAAGTATTTGCTGTCAACTAAAGAAGAATTAATTAGTACCGTCTTTTATAGAATATTAACATGCTTCATTGTTTTCTCTTTGCCCAGTCTTGTCCTGCCCCAATCCATTATCCAGGATGAAACCAGAACAATCTAAAACCACAAATGTGATCTGGACATTTCCCTTTTTAAACATCTCAATGGTTCCCATTGTCCTTTGAGTGAAGCACAAATTCTCCAGAATGGCTCCCAAGATTCCAAATTATCTGGTCTCCATTCTTCCACTGGAGCAGCAGCTGTGTGGTGCTGGAGTGGTGGCCATGCAGCTGTGCAGCAACTTTGAGGAGATAGCCCACATCGGAGGGCAAAGGAGAAGCCCTAGCAAGATGGTTCAGTTCAGTTCAGTTCAGTCACTCAGTTGTGTCCCTCTTTGCAACCCCATGAATTGCAGCACGCCAGGCCTCCCTGTCCATTACCAACTCCCGGAGTTCACTCAAACTCATGTCCATCGAGTCAGTGATGCCATCCGGCCATCTCATTCTCTGTCGTCCCCTTCTCCTCCTGCCTCCAATCCCTCCCAGCATCAGGGTCTTTTCCAATGAGTCAGCTCTTCACATGAGGCTGCCAGAGTATTGGAGTTTCAGCTTTAGCATCAGTCTGTCCAATGAACGCCCAGGACTGATCTCCTTTAGAATGGATTAGATGGATCTCCTTGCAGTCCAAGGGACTCTCAAGAGTCTTCTCCAAACCCAGTTTGAAAGCATCAATTCTTCGGTGCTCAGCTTTCTTCACAGTCCAACTCTCACATCCATACATGACCACTGGAAAAACCAAAGCTTTGATGAGACGGACCTCTGTTGGCAAAGTAATGTCTCTGCTTTTGGATATGCTATCTAGGTTGGTCATAACTTTCCTTCTAAGGAGTAAGCGTTTCTCATGATATACTCTGCATAGAAGTTAAATAAGCAGGGTGACAATATACAGCCTTGACGTACTCCTTTTCCTATTTGGAACCAATCTGTTGTTCCATGTCCAGTTCTAACTGTTGCTTCCTGACCTGCATATAAGTTTCTTAAGAGGCAGGTCAGATGGTCTGGTATTCCCATCTCTTTCAGAATCTTCCACAGTTTATTGTGATCCACACAGTCAAAGGCTTTGGCATAGTCAATAAAGCAGAAATAGATGTTTTTTCTGGAACTCT
>SJYX01004381.1:395375-487011 GCA_006410675.1 Oreotragus oreotragus
ATGAAAGTGAAAAGTGAAAGTGAAGTCGCTTAGTCGTGTCCGACTCTTAGCGACCCCATGGACTGCAGCCTACCAGGCTCCTCCATCCATGGGATTTTCTAGGCAAGAGTACTGGAGTGGGTTGCTGTTGCCTTCCCCATGACCCTAAATAGCCAGGACTTAATTTATAATGGACAGTATCTCTAATATTCATCCCACTTTTAACTAAGGACCAGCCAGAGGAAGCTAAATATATGTAACCGGAACGAATCACATAGGATGCCCACTTCTAGTCAGTCCACTCTAAAGCTTCCCTACTTCTCTGCCTGCTTTTGAAGCTCTGTCAACATTAAATGCCAAGGGCTGTCCCTTGCTACAGCACACGCTGAATAAAGAAGAACAAGGCAAATGTGATCAGCTTCTAGTGGTTCCTGTGGAACTTGGATAGCAGCATCAGAATCACTTGAGAACTTGTTAGAAACACAAATTCTCAAGCCTTATGGGAGACCTATTGAATCAGAAACTCTACGGGGGTGGCGGGGGGACTACAGTCTACTTGAACAAGACCTCCGGGTGCCACGTGATTTGAGAACAACATTATGATGGGATCTGAATTACTTTATGTCCCAAAGGCATTAATCCTTACTCACAAGTGGAGCCGTAAGGCTCCCTCCCCATAAGAAGGCCCTCCCAGGCAGATATCCCCCCAGACATTGCCACTAAGCACCAGACAAGCCCCATTTGAACAGCAGGAATGGCACCTCCCTCTTCTGGGATCCATTCCTTTTGCATAATACAGCGATCCCCTCTGCAACAAGCCACATGCATTTCCTCTCCTTCTTTTTCTGGGCCACCTGGTATTATGATCTGTTAGAAGACAAACACACTGATTTTTGGCTGTGCCCAGTTACTAACTGTTCTTAAGAACCAGCCAAATTATTCTTGTGACATGACTTCCTTCCTACTGACTATCACTTTATATTTTTAGAGATTTCTGAGTGTTGGCCTAACATGTGGAAGTGAATGTCCTCTAAGCTGAAATCTTATTTTATAGAAGCCAGAAATATCTGAGGTTGGATTCAGAATAGCAGTTTCCAGTATCAGTGGACTTCTTTCCAGGCTCATAATACTGGTTTCAAGTGCCTTGGAACACAGTAGATGAGAAAGATGAAGAGGAGGAATTTTGCCTTCAAGGTTTTAACTTATAAGTTGAAAATACCTGATTTAAAAGCTTTACTAAAAAATTTTTTTTATTTTATTTTTTTTATTTCTTTGTATTTATTTTTTTTTTTACACGAACTCCCAAACNTAGAAGAGTGAAAAATTGACCTAAAAACCCTAACTTTTTAATCTGCTAAAAGGTCTTTTTAAAAGCTAACAGGGGTCCAGGAGTCTTTTTAAAAGCCCTGGTGGTCCAGTGGCTAAGACTCTGCACTCCCAGGACAGAGGGCCTGGGTGCGATCCTTGGTTAGGGAACTGGATCTCATGTGCCCCAGTGAAGACTGAAGATCCCATGTGCCACAGCTAAGACCCGGCACAGCCAAATAAATCAATCCAGCAGAAAAGGCTCCCCATCCCATTCCTCCTTTTTGTAAAGAGTGTAAATGGAAGTGTATATTCCAGTCCTGTGGCTTGCTTTTATAAGCTTTTTTTTGCCTCAAAAATTGTCTTAGTTATGGGCTTCCCTGGTGGCTCAGTGGTAAAGAACCTGCCTGCCAACGCAGGAGATACAGAGTCCAGTCCCTGGTCTTTGAAGATCCCACATGCTGTGGAGCAGCCAAGCCCACGTTCCACAACTGTTGAACCTGTGCTCCAGAGCCTGGGAACTGCAACTAAGCCACGTGCTGCAGCTACTGAAGCCTGAGCATCCTAGAGCTCGTGCTCTGCAAAAGAGAAGCCCCCACAATGAAAAGCCCTCTCACTGCAACAGAGAGTTGCCCCGCTCACTGCAGCTAGAGAAAAAGCCCACCCAGGCCAGCCAAAAATAAATTTAAAATATATGTATAGATATATAAATAAGCTTTAAAAAAAATAGAACCTGGGAGATATGCTGGGGCATGTCAGACTTTGCATGTCTTTCACAAGTATCCCTTTTTAAAAAAAATAATAATAAATTGTCTTACTTAACCAACTGCTTTTTTGGTCTAGAGGCCCCTGGCATTTTGTTGAGAGGGTCCAGCAGGGGCAAAGTGGTGGTCTGTGTTTCTAAAGCTTCCCAATTGTAATTTGATGTTTTAAAGAGTGTGCTTTGCTGTAGGGTTTGACTGAGGTTGAATGGGGGATGAGTGGAGGTGGGTAATGTATCAGAAGAAGGCTTCAGCATTCATGCATTCTTCTTCCTTTTGGTTGATTGTAGCTCTCTACTTGGCTTCCTATGAAAGTGAAGGACCTGAAAATCATATTGAGAAAGACAGATGGAAGTCCTTAAGGTGAGTCTCGTTGCTTCTCATTGCTGTACAAATCTAAACATGTTGGCCTTAAGTGAAAAAAGTCACGTGCTTGCTGGAGGAAGTCCCTGCCTGCGTGTTGCAAGCCCTCTCTGTAGCTTATCTCTTGTTTACTAAATCTTTGTGGCTTGAAATCTTCATTGCCATCCTTCAGTTTTATTCTTTTTTTTTTTTTTTTTTTAATACTGGCAGATATACAGTGACTCTGTGCTGCTTTTTCTCTCCCAGTATTTTATGGGATGAGGAACTGAAATTTCCCCATGGTGTGTTAAAAAGGCCTCTGACACATTTTCTTCATCTAAAAGATAAGAATTGTTCTAACACTAAAATTTTATTTGACCTGAGATAAAAAAAGACCAGTTGGTTTAGTAAATCTGAGAGTGTCACTTATTGCCTAGATCTTGGTCCCCTCTTTGGTTTGAGAGAGAGTTAGGACTTGAAACATGATCCACAATCTTTTCAAATTTAAACATTTTGTTATTCTATTAGTATTTTTGCGGAGAAGGCGATGGCACCCCACTCCAGTCCTCCTGCCTGGAAAATCCCATGGATGGAGGAGCCTGGTGGGCTGCAGTCCATGGGGTCGCTAAGAGTCGGACACGACTGAGCGACTTCACTTTCACTTTTCACTTTCATGCATTGGAGAAGGAAATGGCAACCCACTCTAGTGTTCTTGCCTGGAGAATCCCAGGGATGGGGGAGCCTGGTAAGCTGAAGTCTATGGGGTCGCACAGAGTCGGACATGACTGAAGTGACTTAGCAGCAGCAGCATTAGTATTTTTGAACAAAACTAGGATAGATAAGTTTGTCTTTTAACCACTTGAGATGCTTTAATGGGCAAAAGTAGCCCAGGATATAGAATTTCTATAACCAAAATTGCTGTTTGTGTATTTTTACTGAGAGACTCTGGGAGTGTGTGCCTTTTGGTACCAGGTTGACAGGCCCATTTTCTCTTCTTTCCAGAGTCATTTGGGAGCCTTCGTTAAACTCATTCAGGGCTAAGTTTTATGAACCAGGGTATCTAAGATATATTTGCTTTTGTGTGATTTTGTTTCAAAGGAAAATTTAGGCCTTCTTTGAACCTTTTATAGAGGAGNACTGAGAGACTCTGGGAGTGTGTGCCTTTTGGTACCAGGTTGACAGGCCCATTTTCTCTTCTTTCCAGAGTCATTTGGGAGCCTTCGTTAAACTCATTCAGGGCTAAGTTTTATGAACCAGGGTATCTAAGATATATTTGCTTTTGTGTGATTTTGTTTCAAAGGAAAATTTAGGCCTTCTTTGAACCTTTTATAGAGGAGAGATAAGGTACAGAGGCGTTGGAATTGTTATCGTTAGAACAAATCATGGTGATAGGCAAAGGATTGGAGCTGTTTCTTCCTTACGCTTCTGCTCTGTGAGCCCTTAGGCTGAGCACTAGCTCCTCCCTCATGTCTGCCACAGCTCTGGACATGCTCTTGTGCTGTTGAGCAATGACACTGGGGGTAATGCAGGTGTTGGGCAAGGCAGAGCACCCCCAAGGAAGATAAAAAAGAAGTATGCAATGGTTCTTTGCAAAACCACACATGCTAAGTGGATACTAAGGCTCATTAAAAGCAGAGACATCACTTTGCCAACAAAGGTCCATATAGTCAACACTCTGGTTTTTCCAGTAGTCATGTATGGATGTGAGAGCTGGACCATAAAGAAGGCTGAGTGCTGAAGAATTGGTGCTTTTGAATCGTGGTGCTGGAGAAGACTCTTTGAGAGTCCCTTGGACTGCAAGGAGATCCAACCAGTCCATCCTAAAGGANGTATGCTTCTACTCTTAAAGCTGACTGAACATCCCTACTCTGGTTATCTCCTTAACATAAATTCAAGGAATCGAATTAATGGGGTCAAAGTTTATAAAACTCTTAGTACATCTTTGACCAGCTACTCTTCAAAAAGAAAACATCAGAAAAAAAAAGAAAATGTCCGTTTACATGTTTTTAATGGCCAGTTTCTTTAAACATATCATTTATTTATTTTTGGCTGCACGGGGTCTTCACTGCTTTGCACAGGCTTCCTCTAGTTGTGGGGAACTGCTCTCTGTTGTGGTGCGTGGGCTTCTCATTGCAGAGGTTTCCCTCGTTGTGTACCATGGCTCGAGGGTACGTGGGCTCAGAATCTGTGGCTCCTGGGCTCTGGAGCGCAGCCTCAATAATGGTGGCGCAAGGGCCTAGCTGCTCCATGGTCTGTGATATCTTCCTGGATCAGGGATGAAACCAGTGTCTCCTACACTGGCAGGTGGATTCCCCACCACTGAGCTACCAGGGAAGCCCCTCCATTTACATTTTGACTCAAATTGTACGAAAGTATCTATACCTTTAACAACACAGATTATACTTCTTTAAAGCGCTTGCCAATTTTACATGGGGAAAATTCTGGACTTTTAAAAAACTACTTTCCTGTGATAATTCATGTTAGAATTATCACAGGAATTGTTAGAAATGTTTATGTGCATACAATTTATTTTGTTAATTGTCTATTTTTGTCCTTGCCCATTTTTATTTTGGGAAGCTCATCTTTTTAAGTAGTAAGAATATTTACATGGGAGTCTCATATTCTGCAAATATTTTTGCAGTCTTTATGTACTTTTTATTTTGGTAGAAATGCTTTTTTTCAGGTATACAAATTTATCAGTTCTCTTCCACCTGCTTTCAATTAACATTCCTAATGCTTTTGTGGATGTGTATATAGACTTTCTAAGTGTTCTTTATAATGTGCATTGAAAAGCTTTCCGCTTATTTTAAGGCTCTGGAACAGTTTTATAGTTACTGATTTTCTGTGCCTTGAAATTTTGAAGGAATTTATATTATAGTTATATGTCTCCAATGATATGAGATAAATTTTAGATAGTTTAAAATGTTCTCTATTGTTATCTATTCAGTTTTCGACTTCTATTAAAGGCATTGTTAAAAAGTTATATTTTCATAGAATATTATCAATTTTATTGAGAGGTAAGCATGTATTGGCACAGACTGAATATACAATTTTAACAAAACTATAGTACAGACTTTTAAACATTTATATTTTTTGCATATGTACTTTTTCTCTTTTTTAAATTTTGTCTTTCTTCTGTTAGAACAAGGGGATTGTACATTTTACTTATCAATCTTATTGTTTCTGATTCATTGATTTGTTCATAATTTTTATTGATCTGCTTCCTTTGCTTTCCTTAGTTTTTCTCTTTCTCTTTTTTGAAGGAAAAATGTCTCTATAATTACAAAAAGTAATTGCAGGAGAGCCCAGGCAATGATATTTCCTGGGACTAGCAAGAAGATAGGTAAATGTTAGTAAGTCAATGGATCTCTCAGGGATTCTAGTCTGAGAACTTGAGAAAATAGTATGTTTATGGGACAGGAAGAAACCAGGACCTGATTCCAGCTAAGCCCAGTGCCTCTGGGTCGAGCCGCAATTAAGCCATTCCAGATAGAACCCAATGTGGCCTCTAAGCTTTACCTGGGGAGCAAATTGTATCATCTTTTGAGATGCCTGGAAGTGGGTCTTTTATGCTTTCTCTTAGTCCCTAGGCTGGTGAGAAAGGAAAGTTAAGAGGGGCACATCCCCTATCGCTTTAAACAGGAGGTGTCACTAGGGTCTCAGTGGAGTCTCCTCTGCAGGCAGAGGGAGTTCGTCTGTGATCCTGAAGAAGGTGAAGATCAGTTTCCAGTTTTTCATTTCCCCTACTTCTAATCAGTTAGTGCATGCTAGACACTATGCCAAGTATTTGTATGAAGCATCTTAAGTCTTGATAACTCTGTGAACTAGGCAGTCACATTTTCCCCATTTTGGGGGGCAGAGGGGCAGGGAACAGTACAGTGACTTGCCCTGTAGTCACTGTAGGGCACACACAGACAGGATGTCCTGTAGGTTGGACTGCAAAGCTTGTGTTTTTCACCACCATGAGAGATCATGTTTTATCACAGCTGATCTTAATTCCTACTGCAGAGCTTTATCATTTAAGGGGGAGCTTGTCAAGCCAAGAATTAATGATAAAAATGAACTTAAAGTACTCATTATGTGCATATTCTCCTCTAAATTCAATTCCATTTCTCATCTTAAAGCAAGGAAAACATTTGTACGGAAAACAATACTTGAACTGAACATCTGAGTAATCAGTACACTCCTCAGCATGCCAGTGGTTATTTTTATTACTATCCCAAAGAGAGGGGAGTGGGGGATGAGGGAGAAAGGGTAGAGGAGGAGGGGGAGTTGAGGGGGAGGAAGCTTTGGAAGAAAAAAGGAGCGAATGATAACTGAGATCACATCCCAAATAATCTGACCCCATAGGATGTACAAAGAAATGTTTATTTTAAAATACAAAGTCATTTTTTAAGTTAAAATTAAGATGTCTAAGTGTTAAATCACTTTACTAGACAATACAGATCTGTGAGTTTTATGCTTTTGAAACAGTCTCCCTAGAGGACTGTTGGGCCAATTTTATTTTTCCCTCATGAGAGAGAAGAGCGCAATCAATGAAAGTAAAGTTGCAACTTAATTGAATGTCATGCAATGTGAGCAGAGCCAGAGCTGCCCAGAATGAATCACAGCAAATCAGGCTGAGCGATTTCTCTCATCTCCGGCCTCTCTGGAAGTTCAGTCAGAAGAACAGGAGATGCAGGCTGGTGGGAGCAAGGTGGGGGGACGGGGGGTGTTCTGTTCCAATCTGACATGAGTCTTTATATTGAGGCCAGCATTTACATTCACAACCTCTTCTGAATATACACAACGCATGCCATACTTTTTTTTTTTCAAGAGCACAATTGCTATACTTAACATGACAGCCACTCATGACTATTGACTTACATATTCAGACATACTTTAAAAATTATATTGACTTACATATTCAGGCATACTTTAAAAATTATATATATTTCAATTCAGGCAGTGAAAAGCAAAAGCCACCTGTAAAAGACAAGGCCTACTTAGATGAGATTTTATGCAGGGCTCTACACACTCTGTTTTGACCGGAAAAGGACACATCTAATAAGGCTGCTGCTGTACGCCCAGGAAGAGAGGAACGAGGAGAAAAGGCAGACAGAAAATGTTGTTTGGGACCCAACAGGAAAGAAGGAAATCTCTTTCTGTACTTACAATAGCAGTTGGGGTGGCAGCCAGCACACAATAGAGCAGCAGAGGGGTGATGAAGCTTTCCTCCTCTGTCCCTGGGTAAGGCTTCATTAAGTCTCCGTCCTGACAGAAGAATCCTTGGATATGCACCTGAAAAGTGTCAGTGCATTCGAAGTAGTAGGCAAGCAGCACTGTCCCAGCCATGATGACAAGCTGAAAATACAGCATGGCCACACAGAGACATTAGCAGGGCTTCGGAGCTGTGCCCGCCCCTCAGCGCATACTCCCTCCATCACCCGGCAGCTCTCCTTGTACTGGTACTGGCAAGTGTCTGCGTGTCTGGCTCCACGTGCGCCGGGCTCAGGGAGTGTGTGCTTACTTGTCTGCCTTGTAACATCTGTTATATAAACCTTCCAGCAAATAAGAACGGCTCCCATCTGAGAGGCAGACCACAGCATCACTTGTAGAGAGACCCAGCTTCTGCCCTCCACCCCCGCCCTTCCCAGAGGACGCGTGGGAACCAAGGCAATGCTGCCATTCAGGACAGAGGTGAAAAGTCAAAGGACAGTGGCATGTGAATTGGCCAGATGTAGCGTGAGATCTGCTCATGGAAAATTTCAGAAAATATTAGGGATAAACTTACCTTATTATAAAGTATTAGAGGCAGGTAAATGATGAACGAATGCACAAATGAATGAGTGATCAGGAAAGCTAAAGCCTAGAAAGGTTAAGGGAAATTTTCAGAACCACACCCTAAATTAATGGCATGGATAAGAACATCGTACAGGTATCCTATATCAGTCATAACTCATCCTTTTCCAAAAAGGTATTACCTTTATCCCAAAAATAAAGGTAAGGCTTTCTACCTTTAATAAAGGTTTTCTACCAGTCAATAAAGGACTTTGGTGATGATGACATCTTGTTCTATATGTACTTCATAAGGTTTGGACACAAAAAGGGACACCGTTTTATCCTTTCGTTTAGCTCAGACATGCCCCAGATACTCACCGAGGTTTAGACGAGGCCTTTAATAGGTGTGAGGAGTTGGGGCAGTATGGAAGCACCATTATTTTCCTCATTCACAATAGAAACACCAAAATGGCAAGAAGAGATGGCGATAAAGGTAGACAGAAAAGAAGTCTTTGAGATTATAAAATTATGGAAAATTAAGCTGGAAAAGACCTTGGAAGTTTTCCCATCTAAAACCTTTATTTCATAGATGAGAAAACAGAGGCCCAGCAAGGAGAACCAACTACCGCTGGATTATCCAATAAGTAAACCAAACATGTGCTTACGCTGACAATCAGCAAAACAAGGAAACGGAAATGGGAGAAAAAGTATTTTAAAATGTTGATTTGTTTAAAAGTATCAACGTAATCATTTGGGGAAAAATTAGAACTTGGTAGTGTGTCTTTTATGCCTTAAAAATTGTTTCTCTGTGGAAGTACAGAAGGGCCAGGGAGGAAGAAGTATAATTTTTGAGGGTTTAGTCTCCAGTTTTTATTCCAGCCCTGGAGTGACTAACCCAAGGTCACATAGCTAGTTAGTGTTAGACCCAGGACAAGAAACCCACATTTTCTGATCTCCAGTGGGGGCAAAACACCTGTCATGGAGTGGAAATCACCTCCTATACAAGTTATGGGGGGAGGCAAGGTGGCTCAGCTCTCAGGCAGAGAGGCACTGTTTGTCATCTTTATCCACATTCATGTCCATTTCTTTAGTTACAACACCAGCGCAGAGCCTCACACTCTCCCCACTCTTTCACATCAGGCGCAGTCTCTGCTTCTGGAATGTTAGCTTTGCGATTCCTCCTCCTCATTGTCTTCAAGGGTCATTTGAGTTAATCTTCCCTAGTCGTCCATTTTCTCTTACTCAGTGCCTTTCCTCTTTGGTTCAGGAGCCTTGAATTATCTCTGCCTGCACTGAGTTCAAAGTACAAACTCCTAACCATCCTGCTATAAAGGTCTGTAGGCTCCAAATCATACTTTCCAATCACTCTCACACACAGCTTGTTTCTGGCTCTGCTGCTAAGTCGCTTCAGTCGTGTCCGACTCTGTGCGACCCCATAGATGGCAGCCCACCAGGCTCCCCCATCCCTGGGATTTCCCAGGCAAGAACACTGGAGTGGGTTGCCATTTCCTTCTCCAATGCATGAAAGTGAAAAGTGAAAGTGAAGTCGCTCAGCCGTGTCTGATTCTTAGCCACCCCATGGACTGCGGCCTACCAGGCTCCTCCTCCATGTGATTTTCCAGGCAAGAATACTGGAGTGGGATGCCATTGCCTTCTACAAGGATTATATTCCACTATCTGACATTTGCTCCCTTCCTCCCCAGTGGACCTTCTGTCACAACTTCTGACCATCCAGTAATCTCTAGACGTTTGTGTGTGTTTCTTGATGCCTGAAGTTGTTTATTGGCATGTGTAAGTTACAAGTGCTCCTGCCACCATCTCTACTGTTTCAAGCATTTTATTTCTTTCCTCTTTAAAACAAACTTGGATACAGATGTTTCCTATAAGGATGAGAAATAGGCGCTCCCAACTGCCCCGCTGAATGGTGCTCTTGCCGGCAGCTAGCTTATAAAGTCAAGGCCCAGGATGTTTCTGTTTCTCTTCTGCTGCACTGCTTAGTTGGCTTGACTGGATGGGAAGGAAGCTAGCCAGCTGACCTGAATGTTTTGGAGCTAACACTAGGATTCCAACACTTTGGGGGCTCTGCCTCTGTTTCTGTTTTCTGCACAGGCATGATCTGATTTCTGTTTATCTTATCCATGTGGCAGGAAACACATTTTCTCTCTCTCAGCATCATTAGTCCTTAGGAGAAATGCGATTGGAGAACAGGCAGATCAATGGGGGCTTTTTGGATAAAACAAAAATAAATAAATGGCATCTAGCTTCCTCTATTGAGGAGGAATATTATATTTTATTAAGTGCATTTGTCCTACCACTTCCATTTAAAAGAGAAAAAGGTAAAGGGAAGTAAATGATAGCAAAATTGTGTGTGTGTGTATATATATATATATACACATATATATATGGTCTATATACAAATGACCTATATGTATATTTGTGTGTATATATAATCATACATGTATATACACATATATATGTATACATTATTATTCACATACATTATACAAATATAATGTATATGTGTGCATGTTAGGTCACTTCAGTCATGTCTGACTCTGTGCAGCCCTATGGACTGTAGCCTGCCAGGTTCCTTTGTCTATGGGATTCCCCAGGCAAGGATACTGGAGTGGTTTGCCATGCCCTCCTCCAGGGGATCTTCCCAGCCCAGAGATTGAACCCAGATCTCCTGCATTGCAGGCAGATTCTTTACCATGAGCACAGGCTTCTTTTCTATTAAATGTTCTCTCATGAGAGAAAGTGAAAATGAAGTCACTCAGTCGTGTCTGACCCTTTGTGACCCCATGGACTGTAGCCTACCATGCTCCTCCATCCATGGGATTTTCCAGGCAAGAATACTGGAGTGGGTTGCCATTTCCTTCGCCAGGAGATCTTCCTGGCCTGGGGATCAAACAGGGGTCTCCTACACTGTAGGCAGATCTTCACCATCTGAGCCACCAGAGAATCCAGCTTTCTCTCATGACCATGTGTTAAGAAGAACTGCAGGAACAGGAGAAGCACATTGATTCTGCTTCCATGGGCAAATGCACAGCATGGCAGACACACAATTAGCTGTCAGCGTCCTCCCTTCCTCCTCCCTATCCTGGGCCGCATTCACCACTGTCTAGGTTTGTGTCACTCGTGCCAGCTGGCACCCTTGCCGTCTGCGCTGCCTTCTCCAGCCCCAGCTAGGGAGGCCTGGAGGGTGGCCATAATGTTGGGGTCACATGAGCAGATGGCGAGGCTGTGCCGGACCCAAGTGCTGGTGGCAGGGTTGACGATACCGGTGTGAAAAGAGCAATTAAGGCTGCGGGGAGATAAGGTGTCAGGAGCTCCCGGTCCAGGGACTTTCCTAAGCTTTCGCTTCCTGAGAATGACAACCCAATATATGAGGATGCATTAAGTCCTGATCATTCCATGAAGATTCAGAAGGCAGCAGCCAGCAGTGTATGAAATCCAGCTTCTCAGAGTCTACAGTCCTGTGTTTCTACCCCAGCCCTCTGCTGATGGGAGAAAAGTTAAGGTCACTGAGCGGTAACTGGGAAGGTCACAAAGCTGAGAGGAGAGACTGAGATGACAGATCTATTTTCCTTTGGTTGGTAAAGTCTGAAGCAATTGTGGACCACTAATTTATATGACAGGGTACAAGCTAGGAGAGCAGGGGACAGATAAGAGTGTATGACTCATGTGAGTGAGTGAAATTGTGTGTGTGTTTGTGTGTGTGTCCAGGGATGTAGGGGCAGACTCATGATGGGGGAATGAGAGGACTGGTATCTGGTTTGGAGTGTAAAGGGGACATTTTTATTTTAAGATTCATTTTTATTTATTTGGCTGCGTCAGTCGTGGTTGCAGCATGTGGGACCTAGTTCCCTGACGAGGGATCAAACCTGGGCTTCTTGCATTGGAAGCTTGGACTCAGCTTCTGGACCACCAGGGAAGTACCTAAAGGGCATAGTTTGAACTGAGGGATCCTAGTGCTAAGTGACCAGCCATCTTAGTTTGCCCAGGACCAAGGGGTGTCCTGGGATGTGAACCTTTCAGTGCCAACATGGAGATGTTTGGGTGTCTTGAACAAATTGGGGGGCTCAGTCACTCTACCTGAGGCAATGAATGCTGCCATCCCCCAAAAGCTTTCTTATTCTGGTCTTGACAGAAGTGATTGAGACCAATGCCAATTAATCAGCCAACCAACAACTGTTTCTGAAAACTGTCTCTGCATTCAGTCCTGAACTAAGTGTAGTGAAGGTGAGGAATTCTCAGATATGCTCTCTAATCTCAATTCATTTGTGACCCAACTGGGGAGCACATGTCAACACAGGAAGCAGTGATCTGTAGGAGGGCATCAGTTGATCCCAAGCTGGGGTTCATATGTGGTTGGTGACCTAGTAGGGATGGGTGTTGACAGAAGGAGAGCAAGGGAAGGAGCTGCTGTGTGGAGGAGGAGCAAGGGCAAGGGGGTGGAGAAGGCAGAGGGGTGTGTGTTCAGGATATTGGTTTTGACTTAGTCCCAGGGACATAGGTTCAATTCCAGAGAGAGGATAAAGGATACTCAGAGCAGAAGGAACACTGCGTCAGAGCTTAGATGATCAGGTCTGGCATGGTTGCGATGCAGAAGCAAAGTCTTCGATCTTCTAGGGATAGTACACATTAAAGATGTGCATGTTGTTCAGTACTGGCAAAGCATGTTAGGCACCAAGGTCAGCAGCTGCACAAAACAGCTGGGGTGGGAAACCCTCACGTGGTACTGATGGAAGTGGGAACAAGATCGTAAGCTGGAGGGGAAACACCCGAGGAAACTGACAGTGAGCCCTGTGAGACCTCCCTGGGAACCCTTAGAAATGAAAGCAATGCTTCAAGAGGAACTGGAAGTTTTCCATAACAACAGGGGCGATAGCCAAGGAGAAATGGAACGAGTGATGGTGATGGTAGGGGTGATGATCTATACTGTGCATATCTGGGGAACTGTTCTAGGCACATGACATGAATCAACTCTTTTCTCTGTGCTCAACCAACCAAAATGGTACACACATTATTTCCATTTTACAGAAGAGGAAACAGAAGCCCAGAGAGAGAACATGAATTGTATAAGGTCACACAACTTGGCTGAATCTAGGAGTACTACTGTAATTATGATGTATTTCTTCACACAAACTCTGCCAGCCTGAGGAAAATCAGGTGAGAAACATGTCAGCATAATATTAAGGGCTAAACCATGTGCTACAGACTTGAGCACTTAAAAAATTTTATTTGACTATGCTGTTCTTAGTTGCAGTATGTGGGATCTAGTTCCCTGACTAGGGACTGAACCTGGGCCCCCCGCATTGGGAGTGTGAAGTCTTAGCCACTGGATCACCAGGGAAGTCCCCAGACTTGAGTACTTTATTCAAATGTCTCGTGGAATCAATTTCTTCATCTGTATGAAGATGACACCACCCTTATGACAGAAAGTGAAGAAGAACTAAATAGCCTTTTGATGAAACTTAAAGAGGAGAGTGAGAAAGTTGGCTTAAAGCTCAACATTCAGAAAAAAAAGATAATGGCATCCAGTCCATTCACTTCATGGCAAATACATGGGGAAACAGTGGCTGACTTTCTTTTTCTGGGCTCCAGAATCACTGTAGATGGTGACTGCAGCCATGAAATTAAAAGACACTTGCTCCTTGGAAGGAAAGTTACGACTAACCTAGACAGCATATTGAAAAGCAGAGACATTACTTTGCCAACAAAGGTCTGTCTAGTCAAGGCTATGGTTTTTCCAGTAGTCATGTATGAATGTGAGAGTTGGACTATAAAGAAAGCTGAGCACTGAAGAATTGATGCTTTTGAACTGTGGTGTTGGAGAAGACTCTTGAGAGCCTCTTGGACTGCAAGGAGATCCAACCAATCCATCCTAAAGGAGATCAGTCCTGGGTATTCATTGGAAGGACTAATATTGAAGCTGAAACTCCAATATTTCGGCCACCTGATGCAGAGAGCTGACTCATTTGAAAAGACCCTGATGCTGGGAAAGATTGAGGACAGGAGGAGAAGGAGATGACAGAGGATGAGATGGTAGGATGGCATCACTGACACAATGGACATGGGTTTGGGTGGACTCCGGGAGTTGGTGATGGACAGGGAGGCCTGGCGTGCTGTGGTTCATGGGGTCAAAAAGAGTTGGACACGACTGAGCAACTGAACTAAACTGATGAAGGTGAATAATAACTCATAAATATGCCATGAGGCATGTTTATATATTCTCATTTTGTTTCAAAAAAAGTTATACCAACTTTTACCAAATGAAGTAAGCAAGCATCAGTGAACTGTTGGAACAGAAAAAATAAATATGGAGACAGGAATTATGTCCTTGAGTATAAGTTGTCTTATAGTCAACATAAGGAATTACTGGTCAGTTTCACATTTCACAGTAACTATAAGATAAAAACTAACCAATGGTTAAACAAAGGTAAGTAGAATCTTTCTGATAGAGTGACTGGACAGAAATTTATCCTGGGTCCTCACAAGCAACATGATAAACAATGACCATGCTGAGAATGACTATGCTGTTTCTTGTATGGGATTTCATATCAACTCTAACATACGCTGATGACATCACATTAAAGCTAAATGCACAAAAACAATACTGTGAGATAGAAGGGAGGAGGTGGATATCATGATTCAGTGTAGGTTACACTTGAGAGATACAACACAATGAAAAGTTAAGACTGCCCAGCCTGGAAACCCATTCTGCTGCTTACTAGGAATGTGACAAATTCCTGTGCCTCTGTTTCCTCATTAATAAAGTGAAGCGGCTAGTAATACTACAGCACCTACCTCTTCAGGTCTTTTGCAGATTAAATGAGGATTGTGTAGTATTTAGAACAATATCTGACTCAACAGAAAGCATGTTCTAGAAGAATGCATAGACTGTGTATTCTTCCACATTCTTTATTATAGTTTCTCTCAGATTAGGTTTTTAAAAACTACTGGGTAGCAGTGAATTAGATACGACCTTTTCATAAGCCTTCTGCTAGGGAAACACAGATCCACATATTTTTTAAAAAATGGATTTCATTGTTTAATGATACCACAATGTCACGAAACTCCATCCATAGTTCATCAGGCACTCTATCAGATCTAGTCCCTTAAACCTATTTCTCACTTCCACTATATAATCATAAGGGATTTGATTTAGGTCATACCTGAATGGTCTAGTGGTTTTTCCCACTTTCTTCAGTTTGAGTCTGAATTTGGCAATAAGGAGTTCATGATCTGAGCCACAGTCAGCTCCCAGTCTTGTTTTTGCTGACTGTATAGAGCTTCTCCATCTTTGGCTGCAAAGAATATAATCAGNTTCATCAGGCACTCTATCTATCAGATCTAGGCCCTTAAATCTATTTCTCACTTCCACTGTGAGAAAGAGATTTGATTTAGGTCATACCTGAATGGTCTAGCGGTTTTCCCTACTTTCTTCAATTTAAGTCTGAATTTGGTAATAAGGAGTTCATGATCTGAGCCACAGTCAGCTCCTGGTCTTGTTTTTGCTAACTGTATAGAGCTTCTCCATCTTTGGCTGCAAAGAATATAATCAATCTGATTTTGGTGTTGACCATCTGGTGATGTCCATGTGTAGAGTCTTCTCTTGTGTTGTTGGAAGAGGGTGTTTGCGAACAGGTGCTTAACCAATATGTTAGAGTGAATGAATGAACAGGAACTTGGTTTTCAGCTGCTGTAAATGTCAACATGATTTTTCTCATTGAGGCAATAAACTTTTATTGAATAGCTGAGAGATTTAGTATACAAATGGACAATGACCAAACGATATGTAAAAATAGAACCTTTTCCCACAATCTACAGTAACCAGCCCAAGAAACCAGCTGGTCTATAAATCTGTAAGTCAGACTAGTAGGAAATCAGACATCTCTAGTAATCCAACCAGGATGTCAAACAATAACCCATTTAACAACTGACCCTAAATGCTGCTGCTAAGTCACTTCAGTCATGTCCAACTCTGTGCGACCCCATAGACAGCAGCCCGCCAGGGTCCCCCATCCCTGGGATTCTCCAGGCAGAACACTGGAGTGGGTTGCCGTTTCTTTCTCCAATCCATGAAAGTGAAAAGTGAAAGTGAAGTCGCTTAGTCGTGTCCGACTCTTAGCGACCCCATGGACTGCAGCCTACCAGGCTCCTCCATCCACGGGATTTTCTAGGCAAGAGTACTGGAGTGGGTTGCTGTTGCCTTCCCCATGACCCTAAATAGCCAGGACTTAATTTATAATGGACAGTATCTCTAATATTCATCCCACTTTTAACTAAGGACCAGCCAGAGGAAGCTAAATATATGTAACCGGAACGAATCACATAGGATGCCCACTTCTAGTCAGTCCACTCTAAAGCTTCCCTACTTCTCTGCCTGCTTTTGAAGCTCTGTCAACATTAAATGCCAAGGGCTGTCCCTTGCTACAGCACACGCTGAATAAAGAAGAACAAGGCAAATGTGATCAGCTTCTAGTGGTTCCTGTGGAACTTGGATAGCAGCATCAGAATCACTTGAGAACTTGTTAGAAACACAAATTCTCAAGCCTTATGGGAGACCTATTGAATCAGAAACTCTACGGGGGTGGCGGGGGGACTACAGTCTACTTGAACAAGACCTCCGGGTGCCACGTGATTTGAGAACAACATTATGATGGGATCTGAATTACTTTATGTCCCAAAGGCATTAATCCTTACTCACAAGTGGAGCCGTAAGGCTCCCTCCCCATAAGAAGGCCCTCCCAGGCAGATATCCCCCCAGACATTGCCACTAAGCACCAGACAAGCCCCATTTGAACAGCAGGAATGGCACCTCCCTCTTCTGGGATCCATTCCTTTTGCATAATACAGCGATCCCCTCTGCAACAAGCCACATGCATTTCCTCTCCTTCTTTTTCTGGGCCACCTGGTATTATGATCTGTTAGAAGACAAACACACTGATTTTTGGCTGTGCCCAGTTACTAACTGTTCTTAAGAACCAGCCAAATTATTCTTGTGACATGACTTCCTTCCTACTGACTATCACTTTATATTTTTAGAGATTTCTGAGTGTTGGCCTAACATGTGGAAGTGAATGTCCTCTAAGCTGAAATCTTATTTTATAGAAGCCAGAAATATCTGAGGTTGGATTCAGAATAGCAGTTTCCAGTATCAATGGACTTCTTTCCAGGCTCATAATACTGGTTTCAAGTGCCTTGGAACACAGTAGATGAGAAAGATGAAGAGGAGGAATTTTGCCTTCAAGGTTTTAACTTATAAGTTGAAAATACCTGATTTAAAAGCTTTACTAAAAATCTTTTTTTTATTTTATTTTTTTTATTTTTTTGTATTTATTTATTTTTTTACACGAACTCCCAAACATGAACCCCCCTCCCACCTCCCACCCCACATCATCCCTCCAGATCAGTGGGCTTCAAACAGTTGAAACCAGGAATAGATCCAGGTGCTGAAGTCTCTAAAGCTTAAACAACCTCAGGATTCCTCTTTTCTGAAAAGGTACAAAACTAGGTAGGATGTGAGGGGAAATCAGAAATTACAACAAAATACAAATTTTGGAAAACTGATGAATATCACAAGCATCATAAAACCCAGGAGGAAATAATATAAAAAGTAATAAAGTCCTGACACATCTCAAAAATACTTTCCTCCCTACATTTTTGGCTGCATGCTTTCTGATCATCTCTTCATATGATGAAAGTTTTGTAGCAGAAAATACAAAATCATAGATATTTTCTCTAGCACGGTTGGTCAAATTTTCTGAATTGATAGCTTAGAAAACTCTTCAGCATCACAACCATTATTGACCATGTTTTAGAATTGCTTGTCAAATTTGGGAAGATTTCTATCAAGTTGCCTTCACATCTGAGCTTTCCAATCTGAAAAAGTTTCACAGACTGGCTCCAGGCTCCACACCCTGTTGACAGTGCTCCTCCCCACCTCCCACATATTTAGGTCCCAGGATCCTCTGCGTCTCCCCATAGGGGAGCAGCAGAGTGGGCCATTCCTCCGTGAGGACAGGAGCAATAACTGAACTGTAGACACTCAAGAGTACGCTAAGTATATTCCACTAAACCCAAATTAAATGGATCCCCAACTCAACTTTCCCTTAGACGGTTCTCAAAAATGTCTCGGCCACGACCTCCAGCCATATGAGAGGAGATGTACCTGAGGAGAAGTTGAAGTAGAAATAGGCCAAAGTATGTGGTGCTTGCACCTTTCACACTAAGTGGCATTGTGAACAAGCTGCTAGAGCCACTGCAAGCTGGGGTCCCTAAGCGTCCTCAGAAAATCCACTTTCAACCAAGCATGAGAAATCAGGTGTGTGTCCCTGATGCACCCTGGCGGGTGAAGGTAAGTTCTGGACCCTTAATTGACAACTGAGGAAAAGGGGACAAGAACACACTGGCAGCCTGAGGCCAGTGTATGGGGCAGGGGTGCCCTAAAGAATATGAGCGTGTTTTAAGAGGCAAATGCACTCTCCTTTGCTTCTCCAGCTAAGGTGCAATCCAGCGTTCACATGTCAACCAAGCACATTTGTCATAAATGATTAACTCCTGGAAGAACAAATCATTTGACCTCTCCAGCTGAACAAACACAGAGCTCCAGTGACTAAAAGAGCCAGAGGCAGTGCTTCAGCAACACTGAACACATTTTCATAAAAGTCCTGCCATTTCATGTCACAAGAACCTGAGGGAAGCTTAGGCAATCGCATCTCTTTAGCTGAAGGAAAAGAATTCCCCCATCCTGGGGTTGTAGCTGCAGTATATGAAAGATACAGAAAATAGCTTCACATCTCAAAAGGTGACTTTGCTGTGGCTTTGGAAATGTGGCCCACAGGTCCTTAAAAGGAGAGTTGGATTTATGAAAAGATTCTGATTTCTGGGATTTTCACAAAGAAATTGAACAAAGGTAGTAAAATAGCGCAAGGAGCCATCACTTTATGCCACATGCAAGTTTCAAGTGTCTCTGTGGTTGTAAGTGCTCAGCCATCAAAATTTACACAAAATGGCTTTTAGCCAGAAAAGTTCTTGGGATACAGGATGCAAATGTGCGATAACATTAATTCCAAGTCTCCCTGTTCTATGCTGCTTTCTTTCACAAGGAGATTTTCAAATAAGGAGAGAGCACCCCTGTCCGCTGGACTTCTTGTTTCATTCAAATGTAGCTTAGCAAGGACTTTCACAAATAAAATGCAAATGAGAAGAGAAAGAAATTAATTATAAGTGAATATCAGGATTCTTTTTCATTAACTCCATAAAACCCACCAATCCCCAAAAGAAAATTTAAAGAAATGTTAATACACTAAAATTAAAACCACTTATTTTCTTTGCTTTGACCTTGCTTAACTAAAATTAATGATCTCATCTGCCCAGAGACCATGTCTTAAAGGGCATTTTCCCCTATAAGGTGGAAGGTCAGAATTCTCTTCTGAAGCCTGTACCTCACTTATGGTTATTGAAAACCCAGTGTCCCCCTTTTAGGTTCTAGAAGCCAGCACCTGCTGAGCAGTAAGACAGCAACCCTGAGGAATGGCTGATTTCTTTGGTGAATCTTATAATATGTTTTTTTAAAAAAAAGACTGCAGCTTTACTTTAAATGTTACTTACATGTGCACACACGTGGTCACTTATAGTTTCATCTTAAGTTTAAAAAATTGTAAAGAGCCTTCCCTGGTGGCTCAGTGGTAGAAAATCTACCTGCCAATGCAGGAGACACTGGTTTGATCCAGGGCCTGGGAAGATCCCACATGCCATGGAATAACTAAGCCAGTGCTCCACAGCTACGGAGTCTCTGCTCTAAAGCCCAGGAACCACAGTTACTTGGCCCTAGCGCAGCAGCTGAAGCCCACACACCCTAGAGCCTGTGCGCAGCATCAGGAGAAGCCACCAAAATGAGAAGCTCTCACGCTACAGCTAGAGAGCAGCCCCTGCTCACCGCAACTAAAGAAAAGTGCAAGCAACAACAAAGACCCAGCATTATGAATAAATTTAAATTTTTTTAAGTTGAAAGGAAAGAAATAACTTATGAATAATTATTTGAAACAAAACACATTCACAGCAACTATTTTATTTGCATGCAATGCATTCTTTTAAAAATATATATCAGTCAGTCAGTTCAGTCGCTCAGTCATGTCTGACTATTCGCAACCCCATGAATCGCAGCACGCCAGGCCTTCCTGTCCATCACCAACTCCCAGAGTTCACTCAGACTCACCTCCATCGAGTCTGTGATGCCATCCAGGCATCTCATCCTTTGTCGTCTCCTTCTCCTCCTGCCCCCAATCCCTCCCAGCATCAGAGTCTTTTCCAATGAGTCAACTCTTCGCATGAGGTGGCCAAAGTACTGGAGTTTCAGCCTCAGCATCATTCCTTCCAAAGAAATCCCAGGGTTGATCTCCTTCAGAATGGACTGGTTGGATCTCCTTGCAGTCCAAGGGACTCTCAAGAGTCTTCTCCAACACCACAGTTCAAAAGCATCAATTCTTCAGTGCTCAGCTTTCTTCACAGTCCAACTCTCACATCCATACGTGACCACTAGAAAAACCATAGCCTTGACTAGATGGACCTTTAAGGTTTAAACATGCTCATCACAGAAAACTTGGGGAGAAAAAAATAGAAGGGGAAAAAAGTCATCAGTGTATCTAATATCCAGATACAACCATGGCAATCTGGTATTTTTGTTGTTCATATTTTTCACATATAAATGTCAATATATGGACTATTCAAAATTTTATATGCTGATTTTCAGTTTTCCCTGATTATACAAAAATACCTGCTTTTTATAGTTCATCTACAAAATACAGAAAATTGTACATCCAAAATGCCACCATCTAGAGAGAGTATCTTAAGGATTTTGGTGTAATTCTCTATATTATGTTTTTTTTTTTTTATGTAAACAAGCAATTATGTTCACATTCTAGTTTTTTTTTTTTTTAAGAAACTTAGGATACTATAGGATGCTATAGAAAGATAGGGAAATCTAACAAAAAAATGTAATAGGATAAAGTGTTTTCATTTAGAAAATATTGAGAAAGTATGGAGAGATAAGCCCCAAAATCAAAATTAACACAAGTTCTAGAAAGAAGGAAATCTTTTACATACTGTAAGAAAGAATATCCTAATAAATCTTTTGAGGTTTGATCATTCTCTCCCCACTCTGGTTCCTACCCCATCCTTCTAAACACAACTTAAAGTTGAGAATGGCTAATCTTGGGTGCAACATCAAACGCTAAGCAGTTTTCTATCATAGGTCAGCTCTCCCATGGAAAATAGGAAAAAGGAGATTACTTAGATAATATATTTTCATAGCATTTATTTTTATTGAAATATAGTTGATATATAACATATTAGCTTTTGCTGTACAAAAACTATGATTTGACATTTGTGTGTCTTGCAAAATGATCTTATTGGTTAGTTATTGCCTGTTGCAGTTGTTCGGTAGTCAAGCTGTGTTTGACTCTGTGACTCTGTGGACTACAGCATGCCAGGCTTCCCTGTCCTTCACTATCTCCTGGAGTTTACTCAGATTCATGTCTACTGAGTTGGTGATGCCATCCAACTATATCATACTCTGTCACCACCTTCTCCTGCCCACAATCTTTCCCAGCATCAGGGTCTTTTCCAATGAATATGTTATTCTCATGAGGTGGCCAAAGTACTGGAGATTCAACTTCAGCATTAGTCCTTCCAATGAATGTTCAGGACTGATTTTCTTTAGGAAATGACTAGTTTGATCTCCTTGCAGTCCAAGGGACTCTCAAGACTCTTCTCCAGTACCACAATTTGAAAGCATCAATTCTGCAGCACTCAGCTTTTTTTATGGTCCAACTCTCACATCTGTATATGACTATTGGAAAAACCATAGCTTTGACTAGATGACTTTTGCCAACAAAGGAATGTCTCTGCTTTTTAATATGCTGTCTAGGTTTGTCATAACTTACCTTCCAAGGAGCAAGTGTCTTGTTTTTTTCATGGCTGCAGTCATGGTCCACATTGATTTTGGAGCCCGAGAAAATAAAATCTGTCAGTTTCCACTTTTTCCCCTTTTATTTGCCATGAAGTGATGGAACCAGATGCCATGATCTTAGTTTTTTGTTGTTGTTGTTTTCCCTCTCCTCCTTCACCCTCATCAAGAGGCTCTTTAGTTCCTCTTCACTTTCTGCCATTAGTTATCATCTAGATTTATTTTATTGTCTAATTAACATCTATCATTATATATAATTACAAAACTTTTTTTCTTATACTGAGAACTTTTAATATATACTCTCTTAGCAACTTTCAAATATGCAATGAAGTATTATCAACTATAGTCACCCTCACGTCCATAGAGTCAGTGATGCCATCCAGCCATCTCATTCTAAAGTGATAAGAGGCTTAACAAATTAGGGATTTTTAGAGATTATAAGGCTGTTTAAACCATAACTCTTCATGGAAAGAGTTACCATTCTCGTGCCTTTTGCTTTCATGCCCAGATAAGCCAGCAGTTTTAAACCAGGAACTAATTGAGCTGTGGCAGTCATTCACCATCCTCCTCCTGGTGCCATCCTTGGGTTTGGGTCTAGGTGCCTTGATCATGGCTGTGGCTGGATGAAAGTCTGGGTAAACACAAGTGTGAACGGCACCCCATAGATGTGGATTCTGATGTGTTCTGTTCAGACACGCCCTGCATTCCTCAGCTGTGGGCTCTGAGCTGAGGCCTCACATCAAGCTGAGTTGGGTGGGGAAGGAAGAGAGCCCCCTTTTAGGATTGGAAGTGTCCCTTGTGTTTGAGGACAAACGCCCTGTGTTTGAGGACACAGGCCCAGGTTCCCCAGCGGTAGCCCACCTTGCATCTAAGAAAGAACGTCATTGGAAAAGGGTTGCCTCTCATCTGTCTTTGAAGGTTTTCAGCTTTCCCTCTCCACTGGCCCCCGCTCTGACACCCCTGCTGTTTCCTCTCGAACCTCTTGCACCTTTAGCACATTTTTTCTTCTTTCCGTACTGCTGCCCCTTAGCCTCCTGCATGTAGAATCCCGAGAAAGCACGGCTCAGCCTTGGAAGCTGAGTTGCTCAATTGTACAGGCTACAGTTGCATCAGCTACAAATGATAGAGGTGCTCTGCCTTCCACTTCGGTGCGTTCTGTTTACCCTGTGGCCTGTTTCAACAAAAGCCCCTGCCTCTATTCCAGACGTGTCTTGCTATTCTGATGGAGAGTGGACCGCTGGGGATAGAAACGTAGGCTAGAAAAGTTGATTTTTTGGGGGAGGTGGAGCTAAGAGTTCAAAGGAATTCCTGAATTAGCTTCCTGGAGAAAAAAATGTGCTTAGTGACCTGGAAACTAAACATATCGAACTCAAAGAGATTCTGATGACGACTCTATTAACTTTACCCTTAAGACATTTTGAAAAGGAAAGGCTTTTGTCAGACCTGGGCTTCCAGAGTTTTAATAGAAAATTGGAGACTTCCTGGATAAGTCAAGCCAAAAATTTTCTCTGGGTTTGAAAGATTAGGCAATAGATTCAGTTCTCTGCTTCATGTCATCAAGATCACTTGACACTACTCTGTGCTAACAGAAGAGGTTGGGATTTGAGATTACGGTATCCAAATGTTGCCTTTGTTAGAGGTTAGAGGCTTGAAACTATCAAATAAGTCCAGATCCATGCAAAATAGACCCTAATTAAAAATCTGCCGTAATTCCATACTTAAGAATCAACTTCTCTTAAAGGAAGGATGCATTCTTTTTTTTTCTTTACTTAATACAATGAGGACGTTCACAGGTAGTCAATTCCCTCTTTAGTGCTAGCAGGCTTCGGCAGGTTTAAACCCCACTCCACAAGCCTGAACCCTCCTTTATTTCGCTAAGATTTGATCTAATGAGAAATGAAACACCCCAAAGTGTGTACTCACGTTCTGGATAGCATGAGATAGTAATCTTAGAATATGGTTGTAAATGATTCTCCAAGCAAGAATACTGGAGTGGATTGCTATGCCCTCCTCCAGGGGATCTTCCCAACCCTAGGATGTCTGGCTCTAGGTGAGTGATCAGACCATCATGATTATCTTGGTCGTCAAGCTCTTTTTTGTGCAGTTCTTCTGTATATTCTTGCCACCTCTTCTTCATATCTTCTGCTTCTGTAGTGCCACCCAAAAAGGACAAATTGTCCTCAACACTCGCTCCTTTACAGTTAGGCTTGTATCTCATTGTTCCATTAAATCTTTTTCTCAGGGCCACTCATCAGGCCTTCCCACTCTGGATCAGTCCTTCACAAGCTGGGGAAATGAAAGTAATTTTGGCCAGCGTCTCAGGGCTGGTACCCCAGAAATGGACCCAGAGACAAGAATTCATTTCTAAATGCTTTATTAAGAAAGTTTCTCCAAGGAACCTGGCTAAGTGGGGAAAGCAGAAAGAAGAGAAAGAGATGAAGAGCAGGCACTCCAAGATCCATGGAGTAGATTCAGGGTCACCCTGAAGGGAACTCTGGAGGCCAAGGAGATTTCAAAATCTATCCTCACAAGGAGCCAGAGAGGGACTTGAACATCCGACTCTTTGATCTTGACTTTGAGGTGGCTGCAATAGCCTAAGGGTAGTCCTCTGAAAAAGAGAACCAGATCTGAACCTGTGTAGATAAAGGCACACATATCCCTTTTGGAAAAAGTGTAAGTGTGTGGTAAAAGGAACCCGAGGATTTTTGGGCAGAGGACAAACAGGGCCCAGGAAAACCGAAGAGTTAGTATTCAGTTTCAGATACACCTTCCCTTTCAGATATACCCCAACCTAATGGACCCAGAGACAAGAATTCATTTCCAAATGCTTTATTAAGAAAGTTTCTCCAAGGAACCTGGCTAAGTGGGGAAAGCAGAAAGAAGAGAAAGAGATGAAGAGCAGGCACTCCAAGATCCATGGAGTAGATTCAGGGTCACCCTGAAGGGAACTCTGGAGGCCAAGGAGATTTCAAAATCTATCCTCACAAGGAGCCAGAGAGGGACTTGAACATCCGACTCTTTGATCTTGACTTTGAGGTGGCTGCAATAGCCTAAGGGTAGTCCTCTGAAAAAGAGAACCAGATCTGAACCTGTGTAGATCAAGGCACACATATCCCTTTTGGAAAAAGTGTAAGTGTGTGGTAAAAGGAACCCGAGGATTTTTGGGCAGAGGACAAACAGGGCCCAGGAAAACCGAAGAGTTAGTATTCAGTTTCAGATACACCTTCCCTTTCAGATATACCCCAACCAGAGTCCACAGCCTTGCCAATTGGACTGTCCTCAACCAGCCACCACGAAGCCATGCATCTCACTAAACCCGTAGATCTACCTCAACATTCATCCAGATGTTCTGTTGACATACCCTGATAGACCTAACATTTCTTATCTTCATAGCATCATTTCCTGTGGCAGGAAATGCTCCCCACTTAGTTGCATCTATTGTAGAGCTTCCTGAGAACCTGCTTAAACACTGCCTGCTTCAGGAATTCTTTCCTAGTCTTCCCAGCTCTCCTTGAACTAAATAAGGCTTTCTCTTTTCAGAGCCTTATCCCATATCATAGGCATTTATGTTCTTGTCTTATTCTTGCCTGGAGAATCCTCATGGACAGAAGAGCCTAGTAGGCTACAGTCCATGGGGTCACAAAGAGTCGGACACAATCTTAGTTGCATCTATTGTAGAGCTTCCTGAGAACCTGCTTAAACACTGCCTGCTTCAGGAATTCTTTCCTCGTCTTCCTCTCTTTTCAGAGCCTTATCCCATATCATAGGCATTTATGTTCTTGTCTTATTCTTGCCTGGAGAATCCCCATGGACAGAAGAGCCTAGTAGGCTACAGTCCATGGGGTCACAAAGAGTCGGACACAGCTCAGCAACTCAGCGTATACATACCTATGTTCTTGTCTTATCTTCACTGATAGATTTTAGACTCCAGAGGACAAGCATGACTTCTTATAAAACTATGTTTAGAGCATAGCATTTTATTCATCATATTCACTTACACGTATCTGTTGAAAGAATCCTGCTTCTGAGTTCATGAACCATCCAGATTATTGCAGTTTACTTTTAAAATAGACCATTCCCTAAAGCAGAACCTCCAGTATCTTATCTTAAATATATCCCTCTGTTGAAAGCAGAGGAGTAATATAATATATTTTCATGTAATTACTTTGATCTAAAAAGTAAGTACAGAAATAAAAGATTTGGCTCTGGGTCCTCAGACAAAAAATTTTTGGAAAATTTCCCTGACCCTTTTTAGGCAGTTATCATCAAGTGAATTCATCCCCAGTTCCTACCTAGACAGAGCTGCTACCTTCTTAACTGCTGGGGGCCATGTGCACTCTTGTGTTTTCATCTGCTTAAAATCCTTCAGCAGTTTCCCACTGGCCTTAGAATTGATCACTCACAAGGCCCTGTTTAAGCCCCAACCTCATCTCAGCACACTTGCCCTTTGCTCACAAAACTTCATCTGCAACTATCTGTTCTCATTGCTTCCATATACCATGCTTTTCTTTGCTTGTAACTATTGCACTTGCTATTCCCTCTGCCTAAGGATATTTCCCCCTCAGGGGACAAGGCTGGTTGGCTCCTCATTGTCCTTTAGGTCTCAGATATCTAAGCATTCCATCTCAAGTGGCCCAGGAGATATCACTCTATTTGTGTTCTGCAAGGGGGAAGGTGATGGCACCCCACCCCAGTACTCTTGCCTGGAAAATCCAATGGACGGAGTAGCCTGGTGGGCTGCAGTCCATGGGGTCGCTAACAGTCGAACAGACTAAGCGACTTCACTTTCACTTTTCTCTTTCATGCATTGAAGAAGGAAATGGCAACCCAGGGATGGGGGCGCCTGGTGGGCTGCCATCTGCGGGGTCACACAGAGTCGGACATGACTGAAGTGACTTAGCAGCAGCAGCAGTGTTCTGCAAAGTCTTTATGACAATCCTGAATTATCTTTCAAATATTATTGTCTCCCTTTCCCAACTAAAACTACAAAGCATCCAAAGGAGACTGCCTTATATATAGGCTTGGACCAACAAAAATTCTTGTCAGTGTAGGCATTCCATTAATGAATGAGTGGAGAAGAAAGGTCTTCTTATGTTAAGACAATGAAACACAAAATTATAAAGCAAAAGATACATTAGACTTCATAGGAATGTTACAGTTTCTGTTCATACAATGTGAGTAAACCAAGTTTAAAAATGGGTTAGGGGGGAATCCTGGAATTAACACAACAGACATTGGTTTATTAATGATTTAGGTGACTGATCATACATAAATGAGAAGGATTTCACTTTATAAAAAGTGAAAAGAAGTCCAGAGTCCGAATAAGAGTAAGGTTATCATTAATAACAATGGGAAAGTTAATAGGCCCCAAACAAACACAGATGATTTATGGCCTTACCACTAAATCTTCAGTGAACACTGGAATTATTTCCCTGAGCCCCACTCCCCAACCCCATAGTTCCCTGGAACTACCTGTGTCCACACAGAGCTTTGTACATTCCCTAAGAAAGGCACCAGTTCCATAGTCTTCCAGCTAGTGGCCCAGGCATTTTTCTGGGAGAGCCTCAGGGAAAGAATGGTGTCTTGTTTGTGCTATACTCCAGGGTCAGCTCAAAATTTGTCACAAAGCAGGTTACAAGGTGGGGAGGAGAGGTCTAGGGGAGGGGGAGGATCAGTAACTGCAAAAATAAAACCATTGAGCAGTTAAGAGGGGATGAAACACAAGGGCAAAGTGAAGGTGCTGACCCTCCTTTGTAGTAATTAACAGGAATGCATAGGAAGATAAGGGAGTGTGTGCTTAAGGGGTTCATTTTCCTCAACTGAATATGAGGCAAACAGGGAGGAATGTAAAAGATTTGAGACAGGTGAAGAAGGTATGAAGCAGTGGAATTAAATACTGGGAAATCAAAGCCATTAGGAAAGCTTCACAAGGTTAACATTGAATGTATAATAGAGGTTTATCATCATGAAACTAAAGCAAGAATCCATTGATAATTATGTGTTATTTTCCAGCAATAACTAGCTGCTGAAATGAAGCTACAGAGGAGGTGGACAGTTGGGTTTAATCAAGATTTCAGGTTTGCTAAACAAGTGAGCTACTGGGGAGAGGGTCTGCGAAAGTTCATGGCATGTGCAAGAAGAGAATGGACCATGCACTCTAGCCTGGGAATATGATAAATCCCTGATAGTGAAAATTTAATAGGACCGAAGGATTAGAGTTCTTGCTGAGGTTGACGAATTGTTGGAGCGGATGTTCTCAAGTAAGGGAGGTAGAAGGTGCTGGTCAGAGAATGGGATACTGAAGTTGATTTGCAGTGATCATGCTGTTAAGGATGATGAAAAGTTCATGTTTTGGCCATGGTAGCTTAGTTGGGATTAAAGAAAATAATGAATATGAAGAGGTAGAGGAACTGAACTTTTAATGTGAAAGGCAGATCTTTCATGTGATTGTGGAAATCTCCAAGAATGAAGTAGGAAAGTGAATTTTAAATGAATGAGCCATTAAATACCTTTGAGATATGAAAGGTATTCAATCCTCTCAACCGTTCCACACGACCACCTTACATGGCAAGGTACCTTGAATACTTACCTAACATCACTCAGAGAGTACGCGATTGAGTTGAGATTTGAACCTAAGTCTCTTTGGCTCCAAAGCTTATTACATTCTTTTTATGCCAGTGTGCATCTTCCATTTTTCATTGGTGAGACTGAGCAGAAAGGAGTTCAGACATGACCCATGGCATCCCTGGGCAGTGAATTCTAAGCCCAGAAGAAAAAATAAAAGGCAGTACTGAAATAAGATTCAGACTCTAGGATCTCTTAATCTCAATATCCTTAATTTCTGGACACTACAATCTCTACTGGAAATGTTACTTAATTGTTCAGAGTAATAAGGGAGATTCATCCCAGAAGTAAAGATGCATCAGTTCAGTTCAGTTCAGTCGCTCAGTAGTGTCTGACTCTTTGTGACTCCATGAATTGCAGCACACCAGGCCTCCCTGTCCATCACCAACTCCTGGAGTTTACCCAAACTCATGTCCATCGAGTCAGTGATGCCATCCAGCCATCTCATCCTCTGTCGTCCCCTTCTCCTCCTGTCCCCAATCCCTCTTAGCATCAGGGTCTTTTCCAATGAGTCAACTCTTCGCATGAGGTGGCCAAAGATGCATAATCGAGTGATATTTCAGAAATTATTTTGCCTAACTCATTTTCTACTTAGAAAACAGAGACTTAAAAAAGGTTAAGTGCCTTGCCTAACATCACAAAGGTAGGTGGTAACATTGGGTCTAATCAGGTCACTGCCAACCCCATGCATCACACAGACTGTAGTGTTCCCTCCTACTCAGGAGGATTTTAAGTCAGAATCTTTGAGACTTTAAATATTTTCTTAGATCATAGTTACCCACTAGTTAAATCCATTTTGTTTGCGGGTCTTCTCTGCGGTGCATTTGGCATTTTTGTGACATCCATATGGGCCCCTTATGCTCAAATTTGCTAACACAGGCCTTCTCTTGGATCCAGGAACAGCCTTCTTTACAGAAAGCATGACTGTAACCTGCTCTAAATTTGTGGTTAAATCTTGCCAGAGGCAAGAGCCTACTTCCTGTTGGGCCCTTTCTCATGACTGACCTCTTGAGAAACTGGAAGTTCTGGTAACCTCTTGCCAAAAAAGAAGTTTCAATCATTGAACATGAAAATGTGACATGTTAGAGGACCAGTCACTCACCAGCTAATATTTGGAGGGCTGAAAATGCACTGAACTGTGCTGGCTTCTTCAGTGAAGTCAGATTCAGCAACTGAAGGTTTTCCTGTGCCTTCCAGACTTATGCTTCTGTGGCTGGGGGAAAGACCTGGGGAGGACTGGCCCAAAAGAGACACAGAGATGAATCAGAAATGACTTCCTTCTCTATAGGCACTTACTTCAGGAACAGTTGAACAAGGCATAGCAACATCAGTAAACATTGTGTTAAGCATCCTTTGGCTGGAAGACATCAGCTTCTTCAAATGAAGGCTATTAAGGCAAGTGGCTGTGTAGGGCCTCATAAATTATGAATTCACTAGACATAGATGAATACAGATAAGTCTGCAATCAGGAGACAGCTGGTGATTATGAGCAACTCTTCTTTTGATTCAATTAACCACCTGAAGAAACTGGGTTTTGATTTGTTTTGTTTGTTTGTTTGTTTGTTTGTTTGAATGCAATAGTCTTTCTTAAAACGAGGGGTGGGGGGAGATTTTTAAATTCCAGAGCATAGTACCTCTCTTCCAGATTTACAATGGAGGAACTCTCTCTATCATGGTTAGAAATCAACAAATTCAAAGAAAATCACCCACAGTGTGTTGTTGCCATTAATAATTACCACTGATCGACTCAGGAGGGAGGATGGGGCAAAATATCTTCCACTTCTGAAATCTGATCTTCTCCACAGTTGGAAACAGCCTCCTGCTCTAACTGGTTTGACAAACAGGGAACCTAAGTTTGGGCGGCTGCCCAGTGGTTACCTAGCGAGGAGGTGGCAGGCCCGAGGTGGACACATGGAGTTCTTCATTTTCCAATTTACTGAGTGTTGCCTATAGCACAGATCCCCGCAGATGTTCAAGAGCAGGGAAGGAAATCCAGGAACACTTCTGTACACAGTCCTGTGGTCTTCTCTGTGCTTTTATTATATCAACATATCAGACAAACAGAAAACATTCCTCCACCTCTACCTCAACCCCACCAAGGCAGGTGCTCTAATAAAACCTAAGAAATGTAGTCAGCATCCCAGAAGAAAGATGTGCTTAGCAGCAGTGACCTTTTAAAGAAAGGTCAGATACATTTTTCCTAAAGGTTTTCAGGATACTTGGAGCCAGGTTTTCTGATGATTTTTCTAAATATAGGACTGAGACTTTACCACCTGCATTATTATACGGAGCCTTTCAATACTCAGGCTCCAAAGGTAAATATTAATAATGGACGTCATTTATTTGGTGCATTGTTTCACAAAGTATGGCCCAAGTACCTGTTCAGATATTACAGNGGGGTCACACAGAGTCGGACATGACTGAAGTGACTTAGCAGCAGCAGCAGTGTTCTGCAAAGTCTTTATGACAATCCTGAATTATCTTTCAAATATTATTGTCTCCCTTTCCCAACTAAAACTACAAAGCATCCAAAGGAGACTGCCTTATATATAGGCTTGGACCAACAAAAATTCTTGTCAGTGTAGGCATTCCATTAATGAATGAGTGGAGAAGAAAGGTCTTCTTATGTTAAGACAATGAAACACAAAATTATAAAGCAAAAGATACATTAGACTTCATAGGAATGTTACAGTTTCTGTTCATACAATGTGAGTAAACCAAGTTTAAAAATGGGTTAGGGGGGAATCCTGGAATTAACACAACAGACATTGGTTTATTAATGATTTAGGTGACTGATCATACATAAATGAGAAGGATTTCACTTTATAAAAAGTGAAAAGAAGTCCAGAGTCCGAATAAGAGTAAGGTTATCATTAATAACAATGGGAAAGTTAATAGGCCCCAAACAAACACAGATGATTTATGGCCTTACCACTAAATCTTCAGTGAACACTGGAATTATTTCCCTGAGCCCCACTCCCCAACCCCATAGTTCCCTGGAACTACCTGTGTCCACACAGAGCTTTGTACATTCCCTAAGAAAGGCACCAGTTCCATAGTCTTCCAGCTAGTGGCCCAGGCATTTTTCTGGGAGAGCCTCAGGGAAAGAATGGTGTCTTGTTTGTGCTATACTCCAGGGTCAGCTCAAAATTTGTCACAAAGCAGGTTACAAGGTGGGGAGGAGAGGTCTAGGGGAGGGGGAGGATCAGTAACTGCAAAAATAAAACCATTGAGCAGTTAAGAGGGGATGAAACACAAGGGCAAAGTGAAGGTGCTGACCCTCCTTTGTAGTAATTAACAGGAATGCATAGGAAGATAAGGGAGTGTGTGCTTAAGGGGTTCATTTTCCTCAACTGAATATGAGGCAAACAGGGAGGAATGTAAAAGATTTGAGACAGGTGAAGAAGGTATGAAGCAGTGGAATTAAATACTGGGAAATCAAAGCCATTAGGAAAGCTTCACAAGGTTAACATTGAATGTATAATAGAGGTTTATCATCATGAAACTAAAGCAAGAATCCATTGATAATTATGTGTTATTTTCCAGCAATAACTAGCTGCTGAAATGAAGCTACAGAGGAGGTGGACAGTTGGGTTTAATCAAGATTTCAGGTTTGCTAAACAAGTGAGCTACTGGGGAGAGGGTCTGCGAAAGTTCATGGCATGTGCAAGAAGAGAATGGACCATGCACTCTAGCCTGGGAATATGATAAATCCCTGATAGTGAAAATTTAATAGGACCGAAGGATTAGAGTTCTTGCTGAGGTTGATGAATTGTTGGAGCGGATGTTCTCAAGTAAGGGAGGTAGAAGGTGCTGGTCAGAGAATGGGATACTGAAGTTGATTTGCAGTGATCATGCTGTTAAGGATGATGAAAAGTTCATGTTTTGGCCATGGTAGCTTAGTTGGGATTAAAGAAAATAATGAATATGAAGAGGTAGAGGAACTGAACTTTTAATGTGAAAGGCAGATCTTTCATGTGATTGTGGAAATCTCCAAGAATGAAGTAGGAAAGTGAATTTTAAATGAATGAGCCATTAAATACCTTTGAGATATGAAAGGTATTCAATCCTCTCAACCGTTCCACACGACCACCTTACATGGCAAGGTACCTTGAATACTTACCTAACATCACTCAGAGAGTACGCGATTGAGTTGAGATTTGAACCTAAGTCTCTTTGGCTCCAAAGCTTATTACATTCTTTTTATGCCAGTGTGCATCTTCCATTTTTCATTGGTGAGACTGAGCAGAAAGGAGTTCAGACATGACCCATGGCATCCCTGGGCAGTGAATTCTAAGCCCAGAAGAAAAAATAAAAGGCAGTACTGAAATAAGATTCAGACTCTAGGATCTCTTAATCTCAATATCCTTAATTTCTGGACACTACAATCTCTACTGGAAATGTTACTTAATTGTTCAGAGTAATAAGGGAGATTCATCCCAGAAGTAAAGATGCATCAGTTCAGTTCAGTTCAGTCGCTCAGTAGTGTCTGACTCTTTGTGACTCCATGAATTGCAGCACACCAGGCCTCCCTGTCCATCACCAACTCCTGGAGTTNGAATTGTTGGAGCGGATGTTCTCAAGTAAGGGAGGTAGAAGGTGCTGGTCAGAGAATGGGATACTGAAGTTGATTTGCAGTGATCATGCTGTTAAGGATGATGAAAAGTTCATGTTTTGGCCATGGTAGCTTAGTTGGGATTAAAGAAAATAATGAATATGAAGAGGTAGAGGAACTGAACTTTTAATGTGAAAGGCAGATCTTTCATGTGATTGTGGAAATCTCCAAGAATGAAGTAGGAAAGTGAATTTTAAATGAATGAGCCATTAAATACCTTTGAGATATGAAAGGTATTCAATCCTCTCAACCGTTCCACACGACCACCTTACATGGCAAGGTACCTTGAATACTTACCTAACATCACTCAGAGAGTACGCGATTGAGTTGAGATTTGAACCTAAGTCTCTTTGGCTCCAAAGCTTATTACATTCTTTTTATGCCAGTGTGCATCTTCCATTTTTCATTGGTGAGACTGAGCAGAAAGGAGTTCAGACATGACCCATGGCATCCCTGGGCAGTGAATTCTAAGCCCAGAAGAAAAAATAAAAGGCAGTACTGAAATAAGATTCAGACTCTAGGATCTCTTAATCTCAATATCCTTAATTTCTGGACACTACAATCTCTACTGGAAATGTTACTTAATTGTTCAGAGTAATAAGGGAGATTCATCCCAGAAGTAAAGATGCATCAGTTCAGTTCAGTTCAGTCGCTCAGTAGTGTCTGACTCTTTGTGACTCCATGAATTGCAGCACACCAGGCCTCCCTGTCCATCACCAACTCCTGGAGTTTACCCAAACTCATGTCCATCGAGTCAGTGATGCCATCCAGCCATCTCATCCTCTGTCGTCCCCTTCTCCTCCTGTCCCCAATCCCTCTTAGCATCAGGGTCTTTTCCAATGAGTCAACTCTTCGCATGAGGTGGCCAAAGATGCATAATTGAGTGATATTTCAGAAATTATTTTGCCTAACTCATTTTCTACTTAGAAAACAGAGACTTAAAAAAGGTTAAGTGCCTTGCCTAACATCACAAAGGTAGGTGGTAACATTGGGTCTAATCAGGTCACTGCCAACCCCATGCATCACACAGACTGTAGTGTTCCCTCCTACTCAGGAGGATTTTAAGTCAGAATCTTTGAGACTTTAAATATTTTCTTAGATCATAGTTACCCACTAGTTAAATCCATTTTGTTTGCGGGTCTTCTCTGCGGTGCATTTGGCATTTTTGTGACATCCATATGGGCCCCTTATGCTCAAATTTGCTAACACAGGCCTTCTCTTGGATCCAGGAACAGCCTTCTTTACAGAAAGCATGACTGTAACCTGCTCTAAATTTGTGGTTAAATCTTGCCAGAGGCAAGAGCCTACTTCCTGTTGGGCCCTTTCTCATGACTGACCTCTTGAGAAACTGGAAGTTCTGGTAACCTCTTGCCAAAAAAGAAGTTTCAATCATTGAACATGAAAATGTGACATGTTAGAGGACCAGTCACTCACCAGCTAATATTTGGAGGGCTGAAAATGCACTGAACTGTGCTGGCTTCTTCAGTGAAGTCAGATTCAGCAACTGAAGGTTTTCCTGTGCCTTCCAGACTTATGCTTCTGTGGCTGGGGGAAAGACCTGGGGAGGACTGGCCCAAAAGAGACACAGAGATGAATCAGAAATGACTTCCTTCTCTATAGGCACTTACTTCAGGAACAGTTGAACAAGGCATAGCAACATCAGTAAACATTGTGTTAAGCATCCTTTGGCTGGAAGACATCAGCTTCTTCAAATGAAGGCTATTAAGGCAAGTGGCTGTGTAAGGCCTCATAAATTATGAATTCACTAGACATAGATGAATACAGATAAGTCTGCAATCAGGAGACAGCTGGTGATTATGAGCAACTCTTCTTTTGATTCAATTAACCACCTGAAGAAACTGGGTTTTGATTTGTTTTGTTTGTTTGTTTGTTTGTTTGTTTGAATGCAATAGTCTTTCTTAAAACGAGGGGTGGGGGGAGATTTTTAAATTCCAGAGCATAGTACCTCTCTTCCAGATTTACAATGGAGGAACTCTCTCTATCATGGTTAGAAATCAACAAATTCAAAGAAAATCACCCACAGTGTGTTGTTGCCATTAATAATTACCACTGATCGACTCAGGAGGGAGGATGGGGCAAAATATCTTCCACTTCTGAAATCTGATCTTCTCCACAGTTGGAAACAGCCTCCTGCTCTAACTGGTTTGACAAACAGGGAACCTAAGTTTGGGCGGCTGCCCAGTGGTTACCTAGCGAGGAGGTGGCAGGCCCGAGGTGGACACATGGAGTTCTTCATTTTCCAATTTACTGAGTGTTGCCTATAGCACAGATCCCCGCAGATGTTCAAGAGCAGGGAAGGAAATCCAGGAACACTTCTGTACACAGTCCTGTGGTCTTCTCTGTGCTTTTATTATATCAACATATCAGACAAACAGAAAACATTCCTCCACCTCTACCTCAACCCCACCAAGGCAGGTGCTCTAATAAAACCTAAGAAATGTAGTCAGCATCCCAGAAGAAAGATGTGCTTAGCAGCAGTGACCTTTTAAAGAAAGGTCAGATACATTTTTCCTAAAGGTTTTCAGGATACTTGGAGCCAGGTTTTCTGATGATTTTTCTAAATATAGGACTGAGACTTTACCACCTGCATTATTATACGGAGCCTTTCAATACTCAGGCTCCAAAGGTAAATATTAATAATGGACGTCATTTATTTGGTGCATTGTTTCACAAAGTATGGCCCAAGTACCTGTTCAGATATTACAGATGGTATACAAAGTGATTTTAGGCCTTATCTGATGAATTATTTTTCTTTTAAATATAGTCAACTTACAGTATTTTGCCAGTTTCAGATGCATAGCACAGTGATTCAGTTATATGCACTCATGTATATAGTCTTTTTCAGATTCTTTTCCCTTACAAGTTATTACAAAATTCTTACTATATTTCCCTGTGCTATACAGTAGGTCCTTGTTGGTTATCTATATTATAAATAGTAGTGTGTATATGTTAAACCCAACTTCCTCATTTATCCCTCCCCCTACAATGAATGTTTAATTTAAAGGGTTATATATTTGTTTAAATGTGTATTTGAAAGCATAATTACTTCACCATCTCCATGCTTTAATGAATATAGTTGCTTAAGATGAAGCTAGGCTTCCCTGGTAGCTCAGAGGATAAAGCATCTGCCTGCAAAGCAGGAGACCCAGTTCGATCCCTGGGTTGGGAAGATCCCCTGGAGAAGAAAACGGCAACCCACTCCAGTATTCTTGCCTGGAGAATCCCATGGACAGAGGAGCCTGGCGGGCTACAGTCCATAGGATCGCAAAGAGTCAGGCACGACTGAGCGACTTCACACACACACACAAGATGAAGCTAAGTTTTTTAAATGAGTTGAATAAAATTAACTAAGATACTGAAGTAAATAAGAGTACAGACAAAAACCAAACATGGCTGAAGTTTTGCAAGCAGTAATTTGATGCTTATTATGATTTTCAGATACAATTTTAGATTTTGCCAAATTGTTGGTAGCCGTCTGAAATTCTCCTGCATTAAACAGTGAGCTTTGAAATTTGTTTGGTGGAGAGACAGCAGCTCATACTTGCCCATGGGAGTTGTTTATATGCTTCTCTTCCCAACTCTGCATCCAGGGGAAGCACTTTGGTAGCTTGAAATTGGCCACAGTGAGAGTATTTACACCACAGATATTGGCAAATACTAAAATTGGGGTTTGGTCGCTCTTTTCCCCTAGATAATTGGTTGTTAAACTTACCAAAATAAAATTTTATTTAACTCTGTTTTAAAGTCTTCCTGCAACAAATCACTCGGCTCTTGCGCAACCAGAAACATCCACTCAAACATCTGCTAAGAACATAATAGCAGCAGAGTAAGGATTATATTATTTGATTAATGCATTTTATTTTATTAATGCACCTGGCAGTTGAGGGGAAGTGTGTGAAGGATGTTTTAATGGGACATAAAGGGCAAGTGGAGAGACAATGGATGTAACAGTTTGTAGCAGCAACATACATCCACTTTGTATGTACCCACATTATTTGCTTTAAATTGTCATGTGTGTACATGCTCAGTTGTGTCCAACTCTTTGTGACCCCATGGACTGTAGGCCAGTAGGCTCCTCTGTCCATGGGATTATCCAGGCAAGAATACTGGAGTGGGTTGCCACTTCCTCCTCCAAAGGATCTTCCCAATCCTGGGGTCAAACCCATGTTTTCTATGTCTCCTGCATTGGAGGATGGATTCTTTACCACCAAACCACATGGGAAGCCTGTGCTTGTTTTAAAATATAGTCTGGCAAAAGGAGAAGAGGGCGGCAGAGGATGAGATGGTTAGCTAGCATCACCAACTCAATGGACATGAATTTTAGCAAACTCCTGGAGATAGTGGAGAACAGAGGAGCCTGGCATGCTTCAGCCTATGAATCACAAGGAGTTGGACACGACTTAGTGACTGAACAACAAGAATCCAGCCTGGTCACTCTGGAATAAATAGAATACAATAACAGAAGAGTGCAGCGTAGAATGGGACCTTCATAAGGGACATGCTTTCTAGGTATTTTCTTTTGAAAAGTTCTTCTTCAGATCAAAATGAAATCTTTTGTTACTTGACCAAAAGTGGACCATTAACTTTTTACACAGCTATCTGGACTGTATATTTTCTAAATAACACTGGGAAATCAAACTGCTCTCTACTCTTTCAGGCTGCAACTACTCCTAAATTATTGTATCTAAGTGAAATCTGATTCATGACAAACATCAAGCTAATATCAAAAGAGGAAAGATGCGTAGACATCACAAGAAGGCAATAAGCGTGGTGGTGAGGAGGGGGAGGGGAGTAATGTCACTAGTGATGACAATCATCCCAGTAGTTAATTCACCTGTATGTGTACAGGAGCTTCAAGTTTTTCTCAGCATAAATTGGCCTCCTATTTCCACCCCATCTCCTGTGATGTTCCAGTAGCCTGTCAGAGATTGTCTCAGGGGTCTTGAAAACTCCACCGTTCAAGAGCCCAGTGGTCAGCCTGATCGGTTGTCTCCTGTAGAGATCAGAACTTCAGAACACGTGTAGGCATTCTGCTTCCCTCTTAGATTTATACTCGTTGCTTCTGCCTGACAGATAATACAGGCTCACCAGCCTGAAGCTCATTACAGCAAGGCTGGCTAATTCCCGTGTGCGCATTTCATCAATGATTTCAAGCACATCCCATTGACTAATAGATTACACCACAATTGCAGGGAGGGTGATCAGATAGTATTGACTGCAAGCCAAGCAAAGTCACAATTCTTCCTGGGCTCTAGCATGGAGGGAGGTCAGCAGCTGCAGGCCCTTCACACCGCCCAGTGCCAGGGGATACATTTCACATTGTCTTCTATGTGTTGGTGACTCCGAGAATTGTGTGCTGCACACAGATTATCCAACACTCACAGGTGAAGAGAGCAAGGTCCTTAGAGAAGCTGGTTTCTCCAGGTTGTTTAGCTACTAAGAGCAGAACTGGGATCACACCCCAGGTCCCTGTGTCATAATCTTTCTACTACACAGATGGCCTCCCATATTTACTAATAATATCCACAGAAAAAAAATGATGCCCTTTTACAATACTGAACATTTACTATGGGCTGGGCTCTGCATATTTGGTGATTTACATACATTTTCATAAACACGATGGATGGAATAAGCTATGGGCCTGAGGGGCCTAGGGCTCTACTCTCGGACAAGTCATAAGAAAGAACTTGGCAGTTTTAGAAAGTCTAAGTGTGAACGCAGTTGGAGTCAATGTCTCTCTTTGCTTCAGAGCACAATACATGCTTCTCTTATTCACTCTGCCCCTGAGGAGGTAAGGTGATTTCGCTGGCTGGTGAGCCTGATCACATGGAGTTCTTCCAATCTCTCGTCTGCCTCCTGTGCTTTAAATCTTCCCAGGTCAAGACTCTCATGTAGACAGAACCCATAATATACAGGAGTATGGAGATATGGTTGATTTGGGGCTGCTGGCTACCAAGAGGCCTTGCTACCATTTCATTATTTGTTGAACTGATTGTATAAGTCCATATCTCACCAAACAACTGAATTGGTGTCTTTTCCTTTCAGCCCCAATATCACCTTCTCATCCTGTTCCAACTCCAACAATGAGACACTGAGAAAGAAGATTATGTCAACATTTGGAGACCAGTTTCCAATCGTTCAAGCCTCTATCCAGACATCTATCTTCATCCACAAAGATTTTTCAGCTAGGACTGCATTCAGCTACATGGGTAATCAAACTTTTGTCTACTCTTTCAGGCTACTACTAACTATTTTGTCTACTCTTTCAGGCTACTACTAACTTTCAGGCTACTACTAACTACTAACTAACTACAACCACTCCTAAACTATTGTATCTAAGTGAAATCTGATTCATGATAAACATTATGCTAATATCAAAAGAGGAAAGATGCACAGACATCACAAGAAGGCAATAAGCATGGTGGTGAGGAAGGGGAGGGGGCTGATATCACTAGTGATGACAACCATGTGCCTTAAACAAGTAAGGGGTTAACTTCCTCACTGACCAAGAAGCCCAGAGCTGCTATAGTAGATTTCAGAGATCATGCAAGATCTAGGACCCCCCCTAACTTTTTTCTAGACCATCATTTTCTTGAAGCATTGATACTCTGGCGGCAAGATGGCATCACAATTGGGTTCAGGCAGGAGAAAGGGGGCCAGACAATGGACAAGCAGAGCATGCCTGTGGAGTCTTTTTTTTCACCAGGAAAATAATAGCTTTCCAATAAACCTTACCTATGGACTTGCTGGTCTATGTCACATAGCTATTCCTATCTCTCAGAAGCCTGAGAAATCAAGTGATTTGGGACAGGGGCACATGCCATCCAGAACAAAAGATGGGTTATGTTAGCAAGAAAGAAGAACAAAATGGCTAATGGGTGGTGTCAATCCCCAGACTGGAATCACTCCCTAGAACCCTGGACCACTAGTCCTGAACATGTCTGGATCCTTCTATAGAGGTCAGGGTTCCTTCTCCAGCTAGAGTCCTAGTTGTACTTAGCAACTAGTTGTATTTAACTCTTCTCTGATTTAGGACTCCCTCAGACAAATAAACCCACCATGTCTTACCTTTCTACTGACTTTGATCAAAACCCAGAATGTAAGTCCCTTGTTAAGCCTAGAGCCTCCTACATTGTATTCTGTGCTCCACCAGTGCAAACTTTCTTTTCCTCCCTCCCAAAACTTTTGGTGGCTCTTTATATCCACAATGCTTTCATGATTATAGACTCCATCTCCATGCCCCCTTTTGAGGTTGAGGATCTCCTATGACCTCATCAAGGAAGATTCTCTTCATTCTATACCTTGGGAAGCCCAGATAACTTCCAGACAAGTTCTTTCCCATCATCTAAATGAGACACAAAGATTTTCATCTTTTGGGTACATTCTGAGAAGACTGTTCTTTCTCCAGACTTCTTTGTCCAGGTCTTCCAATCTTGTTCTTTCCAATCCCCTGATTATGTGGCCAGAACCACCATCCAGCAATCAGAGTAAATCCTTATTACTTCACATACCTCACCTTCTAGGAAAGTGGACAAAGAAATACACTGTTAAAAATCCTTCCCACAGGAAGGGTTTCCCTTACTCAGTTCAGTTTAGTTCAGTCGCTTAGTCATGTCTGACTCTTTGCAACCTCATGAACTGCAGCATGCCAGGCCTCCCTGTCCATCACCAACTCCCAGAGTTTACACAAACTCATGTCCATTGGGTCGGTGATGACATCCAACCATCTCATCCTCTGTCATCCCCTTTTCCTTCTGCCCTCAATCTTTCTCAGCATCAGAGTCTTTTCAAATGAGTCAGCTCTTCACATCAGGTGGCCAAAATATTGGAGTTTCAGCTTCAACATCAGTCCTTCCAATGAATACGCAGGACTAATATCCTTTAGGTTGCACTGGTTGGATATCCTTGCAGTACAAGGGACTCTCAAGAGTCTCCTCCAACACCATAATTCAAAAGCATCAATTCTTCGGCATTCAGCTTTCTTTACAGTCCAACTCTCACATCCATACATGACCACTGGGAAAACCATAGCCTCGACTAGATGGACCTTTGTTGACAAAGTAATGTCTCTGCTTTTTAATATGCTGTCTAGGTTGGTCATAACTTTCCTTCCAAGGAGCAAGCATCTTTTAATTTCATGGCTGCAATCACCATTCACAGTGATTTTGGAGCCCCCCAAAAATAAAGTCAGCCATTGTTTCCACTGTTTCCCCATCTATTTCCCATGAAGTGTTGGGACCAGATACCATGATCTTAGTTTTCTGAATGTTGAGTTTTAAGCCAATTTTTTCACTCTCCTCTTTCATATACATCAAGAGGCTTTTTAGTTCTTCTTCACTACTCTCATGTTGAAATAATTTCATTACCCATGCTGGTAGAGACTGGCAAGTCTGGAAGGAATATCTATGAACAAGATCAAGTTGTTTTTTTTTTTTAAAGGTTGGTCACAGGGAACTCTCCAAGTGTTCACAAGTGTTGGCTGAAGGAAAGACAGATGTGTGGAGGGAGTAGGTAGACTGGAAGCCTGAACCACGTGGTCATGGGATCTATTTGTGTCTTCAAAGGCAGCCCAGCCCTACTCCTATAACTTCTTCTTATGCTTGATAACAGGCCTAACTTCATGGGTGGGGGAAAGGGTTGTCAGAGAGTATCCAATTCATGATCATGCCTTTAGATCATGTAGCTAGCATACACCTTGAGTAAGCCATAACTAAAAAATGTGCATGTACCCCCAATGTTCACTGAGAATTACTTACAATAACTAGGGCATAGAAGCAACCTGGATATGCATGGACAGATGAATAGATGAAGAAGTTGTGGCACATATATACAGTGGAATATTACTCAGCCATAAAAAGGAATGCAGCTGAGTCAGTTCTAGTGAGATGGATGAACCTGGGGCCTATTATACAAAGTTAAGTAAGTCAGAAAGAGAAAAACAAGTATCATATGTTAATGCATATATATGGAATCTAGAAAAATGACACTAATTAACCTATTTTCAGGGCAGGAATAGAGATGCAGACTTAGAGAACAGACTTTGGACACAGCAGGGAAGGAGAGGGTGGGATGAACTGTGAGAGTAGCATTGAAGCACATGGATTACCATGAGTAAAATAGATAGCTAATAGGAAATTGCTGCATAACATTGGGAACTCAGCATGGTACTTTGTGGCAACCTAGAGGAATGGGATGACAACCTAGGTTGCTTCTATGCCCTAGGTATTGCAAATAGTGCTCAGTGAATATTGGAGGTATGTGCATCTTTTTCAATTATGGCTTTTTTAGGATTGGACATGACTGAGCAGCTTCACTTTCACTTTTCACTTTCATGCACTAGAGAAGGAAATGGCAACCCATTCTAGTGTTCTTGCCTGGAGAATCCCAGGGACAGAGGAGCCTGGTGGGCTGCCATCTATGGTGTCACACAGAGTTGAACATGACTGAAATGACTTAGCAGCAGCAGCAGCAGCAGGGTATATGCTGCCTACATGATCTAAATGCATGATCATGAATTGGATCCTCTCTGACCACCCCATCTCCCACCCATGAAGTCAGGCCTCAGTTATCAAGTGTAAGAGGTAAGAGGGAAGTTCAAGAGCGAGGGGACATATATGTACTTATGGCTGATTCATGTTGTTGTATGTCAGATGCCTGGAGAAGGAAATGGTAACCCATGCCAGTATTCTTGCCTGGAGAATCCCATGGACAGAGGAGCTTGGCGGGCTACAGTCTACGGGGTCACAAGAGTCAGATATGACTGAGCAACTAAGCACACACAGCACACACCTCGTCTTCCCTGATAACTCAGATGGTAAAGAATCTGCCTGCAATGCAGGAGACCCCAGTTCAATTCCTAGGTCAGGAATATCCCTTGGAGAAGGGAAAAGCTACCCACTCCAGAATTCTGGCCTGGAGAATTTCATGGACTCTATAGTCCATGGGGTTGCAAAGAGTCAGACATGACTGAGTGACTTTCACTTTCACTTTCATGGAAGATGCTAACAAAATATTGTAAAGCAATTACCCTCAAGTTAAAAATAAATTAAAAAGAAATAAATGGAATCCAGATTGGAAAAGAAGAAGTAAAACTCTCACTGTTTGTAGATGACATGATCTTCTACATAGAAAACCCTAAAGACACCTCTAGCTAATCAATGAATATAGTAAAGTTGCAGGATATAAAATTAATACACAGAAATCCCTGCATTCCTGTACACTGACAATGAGAAAAAAGAAAGAGAAATTAAGGAAACAATCCCATTCACTATTGCAGTGAAAAGAATAAAATACTTAGGAATAAATCTAACTAAATAAACAAAAGATCTATATATATATAAAACACTGATGAAAGGAATCAAAGGTGACACAAATAGATGGAGAAATATATCATGTTTGTGGATTGGAAGAATCAATATAGTGAAAATGAATATACTATCCAAAGCAATCTATAGATTCAATGCAATCCCTATCAAGCTACCAATGGTATCTTTCACAGAACTAAAACAAATAATCTCATAATTTGTATGGAAATACAAAAAATCTTGAACAGCCAAAGCAATCTTGAGAAAGAAGAATGGAACTGGAGGAATCAACTTGCCTGACTGCAGACTATGCTACAAAGTTACAGTCATCAAGACAATATAGTATTGGTACAAAGACAGAAATATAGATCAATGGAACAAAATAGAAAGCCCAGAGATAAATCCATGCACTTATGAATGCCTTATCTTTGACAAAGGAGGCAAAAATATACAATGGGGAAAAGACAATCTCTTTAACAAGTGGTGTTGGGAAAACTGGTCAACCACTTGTAAAAGAATGAAATTAGAATACGTTCTAACACCATACACAAAAATAAACCCAAAATGGATTAAAGATCTAAATGTAAGACCAGAAACTTTTCTGACATAAATCACAGCAAGATTGTCTATGACCCACTTCTCAGAGTAATGGAAACAAAAGCAAAAATAAAAAAATGGGACCTAATTAAATTTAAAAGTTCTTGCACAATGAAGGAAACTATAAGCAAGGTGAAAAGACAGCCTTCTGAATGGGAGAAAATAATAGCAAATGAAGCAACTGACAAATAATCTCAAAAATATACAAGTAGCTCATGCAGCTCAATATCAGAAAAATAAATGACCCAATAAAAAAATGGGCCAAAGGACTAATCAGGCATTTCTCCAAATAAGATACACAGATGGCTAACCAACACATGAGAAGATGCTCAACATCACTCATTATCAAAGAAACAAAAATCAAAACCACAATGAGGTAACATCTCACAGTGGTCAGAATGGCTGCCATTAATAAGTCTACAAACAATAAATGCTGGAGAGGGTGTGGAGAAAAGGGAACACTCTTATACTGTTGGTGGGAATGCAAACTAGTACAACCACTATGGAGAACAGTGTGGAATTCCTTAAAAAAATTGGAAACAGAACTACCGTAAGACCCAGCAATTCCACTTCTAGGCATACACACCAAGGAAACTGGAACTGAAAGAGACACGTGTACCCCAGTGTTCATCGCAGCACTGTTTACAATAACTAGGACATGGAAGCAACCTAGATGTCCATCAGCAAACGAATGGATAAGAAAGTTGTGGTATATATGCACAATAGAATATCACTCAGCTATTAAAAAGAATGCATTTGAATCAGTTCTAATGAGGTAGATGAAACTGGAGCCTATTATACAGAGTGAAGTAAGTCAGAAAGAAAAACACCAATACAATATATTAACACATATATATGGAATTTAGAAAGATGGTAAGGACAACCCTACACACAAGACAGCAAAAGAGACACAGATATAAATAACAGACTTTTGGACTCTCTGGGAGAAGGTGAGGGTGGGATGATTTGAGAGAATAACACTAAAACATGTATATTACCATATGTGAAGCAGATTGCCAGTCCAAGTTCAAGGCTTGAAATGGCACTCAAAGCTGGCGCACTGGGGCAACCCAGAGGGATGGGATGGGGAGGGAGGTAGGAGGGGGTATCGGGATGGGGGACACATATACACTCATGGCTGATTCATGTCAGTGTATGGCAAAAAAACACCACAATATTATAAAGTAATTAGCCTCTAATTAAAATAAATAAGTTAATTTTTTAAATAATTAATTAATTAAAAATCCCAATAGCAAGTTAAGAGTTGTTTCTCAAAAAAGCACAGTTACTTGCCTACAGGAGCATAACATTCCTCTGTATTTCCTGGGGTCTCTGTAGTGATTCTCCCATCAGGACTTGACATGAGTTTCATATACATTCTGATATGCCACAGATAGTCTAGAAATCATTGAATGTTCTGAGGCAAGTCCATTAGAGAGTCATATCTTATTCTGGGCTCCATACAAGGCTGACAGCTTTGGAGTCCTTGGTAAATTGGTCCAAACAGAATACCCAATATCCAAAGAGGCTCATTATGGACCATGCCTCTTTCTTGGTGGTAGGAGACATAATATTAAGCAGAAGTTGTTTCCTACTGAAAAGATAATAACTGAATCTTTCCCAGCCCATTGGAGCTCCAGAAATTTTACATAAGTTATTTTACAATGTCTTTTGTTCACCTGCCTTACTAGAGTAACTAAAGAACCTGCTACTTCCTATTCTCCATGTTCTATCAGCCTAATGTCATTAGTGCAAGCATTAGTGGTATTTACTTTTAAATGATAATCTGGTTTCAATCTTTATGGATTAGATTGGAGCACAGAGTCAGAGTTGATACATCCCTGTGGGAGGGTGGCAAATATATATTGCTGACCTGCCAGGTAAAAGCACTATATTTCTGGTGTTCTCCACTTAATGAAACAAATTTAAAAATATATTTCAGCTAAACAGCTGCCCATCAAGTGTAAGAGGCTTATAAACTTGCTCCAGTAATAAAATTTAGTGTGGATGAGCATCCACAATGGGAATTACTACCCAATAAAATTTATAATTTACCTTTATTGTATAGGATCATTCCATTTTTTTGAATTTGCCAAATTGGGAAATATGTCAGAATGCAATAAAGACCATTAGACATTCATATGCAAATGTTTGATTGTAATATAATCTCTGAAATTTTCCTAGAAATAGAATTTTGCTTTCCATGTACTATTTAGTCTGTTTAGCCAATTATTCTGATCAGAAAACTACAATGGCATTCTATACTACTGAGAATTCATTTGATCTTGGCATATAATAGCTTTTATAATAAAATAGCCACAATTATTCAGGAGGGATGCCAGAAGGAACCTGTTAAATGTACGCTATAATACAGCACATCCTTTCATTGGTGGTACCCAGTTTCACCTTTATTCAAGAGGCTCTAGATTTTTTTGACTGACTCATACTATGGAGGTGGGTAAGAAATCTTATTTTCTAATGTAATAGCTTGAGCCAAATATCTCTTTCCTTTATTCATGGGTTGCCTGTTGATTTCATTTCTAAGGACTTCATAATTTAAAAACCACAGCCAGAAATGTATACATGCTTTAAACTAAGAATCTCTTAATATCTTCACACTGTGCCTGCCCTGCTGCAAAATGACATGACCACATCTACTTGGTTTCTGCTGTCATTTGAACTCAGGCATTCTGAGCTTCCTTCAACCACATCAAAATCAAGAAGCTTGACTCAATAGCAGGATTTTTCATCAGCATTTTTGATCTCTCAAGAACAGGTTGTAAAGCTCTTTCTAAATATTGTGATGCTTTTCTCATCAGCATAATCTTCATAGCAAGAGCAGTGGGAGAGTCTTTTCAGTTCTATCTGGAGACAGAACAAGGAGGCAGGCAAGGTGTATGTGATGGATCCAGTTCAGCATCTGTTATACAAATTCTTGAAACTACTGTTCCTGCATTATAAGACCCTTATTGGCCTTTCTGTGTTATTGAGTAAGGGCCGACATTTAATCCAAGATTATATAAGTTAACCAAGAAAACAAGTAGAACCACAGATGGTCAGCTGACCCTAGCCCACTTCACACTGAATCTCTAGTAAATACACCAGTTAAATACTTTGAGTCCCATCTCTGATGAAGCATTCTCAAAATCCATTTCAAAAAAAAAAAAAATCTATCTAGACTTTTAATGATAAAGATTTACAAATCCTTTCAGGTTCTCCTAAACACAACATCTAAATTTTGCACTTCATCTTCCTAATCATATTATGTTTAAATCCTGGTGACCTCTGGAGCATCAATAAGAGATGGGGCATATGGAAAATTACTGTCTTTCTTCTACACAGAAGGTTCCTCTGTCAAAGGAAACACTGCCTTTAGAAAGATTGGAGAATCTGAAAAGCACGTTGAATCTCACTGTATCTCCTATTTCAATTACTGAGGTCCCCGGTCAAAGTCCTAATGTTTAGTAAAAGGTCTAGTCGGATTGTAAATTAAACTGGTACTTAAATTAGCAACCTGCAGAGTCAGTCTGTGAATTTCATTTTTAGCTGTTTTAGCCCCATATCTACAAGCCAAAAGCAAGCTGCAAATATTCAATGTTTTTCAAGCACTTTTGGCCATAACCTACATTATTCATGTAAAATAAATTCTCTATCACAAATAAGTTCACACACACAAACAACTGAATGAAAAATTAAATGAAATATTTCTTATTCAAGCTGTATGTAATGTACTTTGATATTTTCTCTTCTGTTATATGCTATTTTTAAATCCTTGGTCATGACTACATATTAACGGATTTCTACCACAATCTCATGAAGATTCTGAGTTTTATCCCAAGTCTTGAGGTAATAATTTCAAAGTTTGATACAGCTATTAAAATATCCAATGATGTCAGAAGAAACCACCCTATTTCTATGCTCCCAGAATTTCTCATTTTTTTAAATTGGTTTAATAATGAATTCTAATAATCTCCATTTCCTTGAGGATCTATATTATGCAATCCATCCATTACTCTCTTTCTTGTCAATTTTTGTATATTTCAGAGTTCTTTGGATGCAAATAACAACAATTCTTTCTGACTAACCCAAGTAAGGAAAAAAAGGCTACTCAGGAATAAACTCAATAACAAAATCAAAAGTTCTTAACAATCAAACTTCAGAAAAAGTTTCAAGACACTTAACTTTGGGAATGTATAGACTATCTCCTGAAGGTTCTCTTCCAGTCACATTTGCTAATGATTCAAATTTGTGGAAAAGAGTCTGATCGACCCCACTTGATGTGGTGTGCCAGCCCTGTGGTGGGCACGGCAATAGCGTCTTCTGATGGCAGCCCTACCAGAATCACATAGATCAGGAAAGAGATGTTCCCAGACACAAATCACAGATGCTCACTATGGTAAGCTGTATAATCAGGATAGCCGTCATTTCAGAGCTGAGTTCAAGGAAAGTCTAATTTATCAAACCTCAGAATCCCTTTCCAGGAATTCAGACAGATGTTCCCCACTCTCAGAGCAGGGACCACTCAATGACAGGGCTCTGTGATTCAGTCACTGATGGAGAGCTCCAGATGTTCCATGTTCAGGCAGGCACTGCTGCCCTGGTCAGGCTAATAGGAGTTGGGGTGGGTGGCATTCTCAATGCTAAGTTCCCCTCGTTATTTTTGATATGAGGCTGAAGTATTAAGAAAAATTCCCACCTTAATCAGAAATGTCTAAAAACAGTAGTTCTCAAGACAGAATGCCCACCAGTGTAAACTGGAGTGCTCTTTCAAAATAAACGTGATCATGATAAAACCTCAGAGAGTGTGATGGAAACCAGATAAAGTGCTGTGGACAGAGAGGTATTTCTCAAGCACGCGTGTGTGTATTTAGGTGCAAAGAGTGAGACATGACTCTTTGCAACGCTATGGACTATAATCCACCAGGCTCCTCTGTCCGTGGGATTCTCCAGGGAAGAATACTGGAGTGGGTTTCCATTTCCTCCAGGGTCCTCAAGCATAGCCAGGGTTAAAACTCACTGACTTGGAAATCAGAGCAGCCCAAAGTGTCAGGTGAGAAGCACTGTATGACCCAGTTCTGAAAATCACAGAAAGGAGAAACTAGGGGAAGGAGGTGACATACAGTGACGTCTTCTATGTGTAAAGTATATTCATCTAATAATTTCACTTCTCCACTCATCTTATCTTCAGTTCACCATAATTATCTGAAATTCTGACATTTAACAGTTCATCCTCAAGATAAGCTTGAATATTAACCCCTCCTAGCTACTAACATGTTAGGGAAAAAAAATTCTAAGAGAAGTTAAGAATCAGAGATAAGTCAGGAAACTTTTGGTATATAGATCTTTTGGGGCTCCAAAATCACTGCAGATGGTGACTTCATCCATGAAATTAAAAGATACTTACTCCTTGGAAGAAAATTTATGACCAAGCTAGATAGCATATTCAAAAGCAGAGACATTACTTTGCCAACAAAGGTCCGTCTAGTCAAGGCTGTGGTTTTTCCAGTGGTCATGTATGGATGTGAGAGTTGGATTGTGAAGAAGGCTGAGCACCGAAGAATTGATGCTTTTGAACTGTGGTGTTGGAGAAGACTCTTGAGAGTCCTTTGGACTGCAAGGAGATCCAACCAGTCCATTCTGAAGGAGATCAGCCCCGGAATTTCTTTGGAAGGAATGATGCTAAAGCTGAAACTTCAGTACTTTGGCCACCTCATGCGAACAGTTGACTCATTGGAAAAGACTCTGATGCTGAGAGGGATTGGGGGCAGGAGGAAAAGGGGATGACAGAGGATGAGATGGCTGGATGGCATCATCGACTTGATGGATGTGAGTCTGAGTGAACTCCAGGAGTTGGTGATGGACAGGGAGGCCTGGCGTGCTTCTATTCATGGGGTTGCAAAGAGTCAGACACGACTGAGCAACTGAACTGAATGAACTGTAGGAGAGGCATGAATGAAAGATGGTAATGAAGTCGAGATGGTGTGACAGAGACCACTGGTTGTCTTTGTAAAATCCATTTTTCCATCTTCCTCGCTAATAGAACTGTTCAGGTCAGTTCAGTCGCTCAGTCGTGTCCGACTGTTTGCGAACCCATGAATCACAGCACGACAGGCCTCCCTGCCCATCACCAAATACTGTATTTCGGACTCTTTTGTTGACCATGATGGCTACTCCATTTCTTCTAAGGGCTTCTTGCCCACAGTAGTAGATATAATGGTCATCTGAGTTAAATTCACCCATTCCAGTCCATTTTAGTTCGCTGATTCCTAGAATGTCGATGTTCACCCTTGCCATCTCTTGTTTGACCACTTCCAGTTTGCCTTGATTCATGGACCTAACATTCCAGGTTCCTATGCAATATTGCTCTTTACAGCATTGGACTTTGCTTTTATCAACAGTCACATCCACAGCTGGGTATTGTTTTTGCTTTGGCTCCATCCCTTCATTCTTTCTGGAGTTATTTCTCCACTGATCTCCAATAGCATATTGGGCACCTACCGTCCTGGGGAGTTCCTCTTTCAGTGTCCTATCATTTTGCCTTTTCATACTGTTCATGGGGTTCTCAAGGCAAGAATACTGAAGTGGTTTGCCATTCCCTTCTCCAGTGGACCACATTCTGTCAGACCTCTCCACCATGACCCGCCAGTCTTGGATGGCCCCACAGGGCATGACTTAGTTTCATTGAGTTAGATAGAACTGTAGTATAGACTAGTTGAAAGACTACATTTCCCAGACTTCTTTGTTGCTAGAATTGACCAATGAGATGTAAACAGAGGTAAAATGATGGTCCTACATGTCTTCATAAAGGGAACTGACTCAGCTGGGAGGTATACCCTTCCACTTTTCTACTTCTGGATTCCACACTGAACTCAGATTTAATGACTGAAGTCCAGATGCCATCTTGAACTGTGAGGACATCTGAGTATGGAAGATGCTTGCTGAGATGGTGGAGCAGAAGGATTGTTGGAGCCTGGTTCCTTGATGACATGAACTTCAACTACTTGATCTCAGCTTTACACTGCCTACTTCCAGAACTTTCTTATATGAGGGAGGAACAAACTTCTAGTTTGTTAGTTTGCATACTGGGGTCTTTCATTATATGCAGTTGCACTTAATCCTGAGGGAGAATCTGGAGTACAGCCCTGTGCCTTAAGATACCATTTTCAGGAGACGTTATCAAAAGGAGAACTCTGAAATGTCTTAGTGTATTTTTTTTTTAATGGAAACAGTAACAGACTTTATTTTCTTGGGCTCTAAAATCACTGTGGACAGTAGTGACTGCAACCATGAAATTAAAATGCACTTGCTCTTTGGAAGAAAAGTCATGACAAACCTAGACAGAATATTAAAAAGCAGAGATCACTTTGCCAACAAAGGTCCATATAGTTAAAGCTATGGTTTTCCCAGTAGCCATGTACAAATGTGAGAGTTGGACCATAAAGAAGACTGGGTGCCAAAGAACTGATGCTTTTGAATCGTGGTGGTGGAGGAGACTCTTGAGAGTCCTTTGGATAGCAAGAAGATCAAACCAGTCAATGATAAAGGAAATCAGTCCTGAGTATACTTTGGAAGGACTGATGCTGAAGCTGAAGCTCCAATACTTTGGCCATCTGATGCATAGCACAGACTCACTGGAAAAGACTTCACTCTAGCAGCCCTCTCACCCCTACTGGTACTTCTCTCCCATCTCATAGTCATTGCCTGTCCATCGTCACCGTGTCCCCCAAGCCCAACTCTCCCTGTGGTTGTCCCAGGTGTCACTGTGGTCTTCTGGGCAGCTTTCTCTGACAATACTAGCAATGCCATTTGTATGAGCACCTGTCTAGCCCAGCACTAGGAGAGCTGCCTCCTGCTGCTGCTGCTGCTGCTAAGTCACTTCAGTCGTGTCCGACTCTGTGTGACCCCATAGACGGCAGCCCACCAGGCTCCCCCATCCCTGGGATTCTCCAGGCAAGAATACTGGAGTGGGTTGCCATTTCCTTCTCCAATGCATGAAAGAGAAAAGTGAAAGTGAAGTCGCTCAGTCTGTCCGACTGTTAGCGACCCCATGGACTGCAGCCCACCAGGCTACTCCGTCCATTGGAGTTTCCAGGCAAGAGTACTGGGGTGGGGTGCCATTACCTTCCCCGGAGGTGCCTCCTACCTGCCCTCAAAAAAACCAGACAATACTCAGCAAGGACAAGTTAACGTGGTAATGGATGAAGAGCCACAGATTCAGTTCAGTTCAATTGCTCAGTCATGTCTGACTCTTCACGACTCCATGAATCGCAGCACGCCAGGCCTCCCTGTCCAGCACCAACTCCCAGAGTTCACTCAGATTCATGTCCATTGAGTCAATGATGGCATCCAGCCATCTCATCCCCTGTCGTCCCCTTTTCCTCCTGCCCCCAATCCCTCCCAGCATCAAAGTCTTTTCCAATGAGTCAACTGTTCGCATGAGGTGGCCAAAGTACTGGAGTTTCAACTTTAGCATCATTCCTTTCAAAGAAATCCCGGGGCTGATCTCCTTCAGAATGGACTGGTTGGATCTCTTTGCACTCCAAGGGACTCTCAAGAGTCTTCTCCAGCACCACAGTTCAAAAGCATCAATTATTCAGCACTCAGCCTTCCTCACAATCCAACTCTCACATCCATACATGACTACTGGAAAAACCATAGCCTTGACTAGACGGACCTTAGTCAGCAATGTCTCTGCTTTTGAATATGCTATCTAGGTGGCTCATAACTTTTCTTCCAAGGAGTAAGCGTCTTTTAATTTCATGGCTGCAGTCACCATCTGCAGTGATTTTGGAGCCCCCAAAAATAAAGTCTGACACTGTTTCCACTGTTTCCCCATCTATTTTCCATGAAGCGATGGGACCGGATGCCATGATCTTCATTTTCTGAATGTTGAGCTTTAAGTCAACTTTTTCACTCTCCTCTTTCACTTTCATCAAGAGGCTTTTGAGTTCCTCTTCGCTTTCTGCCATAAGGGTGGTGTCATCTGCATATCTGAAGTTATTGATATTTCTCCTGGCAATCTTGATTCCAGCTTGTGTTTCTTCCAGTCCAGCGTTTCTCATGATGTACTCTGCATATAAGGTAAATAAACGGGGTGGCAATATACAGCCTTGACGTACTCCTTTTCCTATTTGGAACCAGTCTGTTGTTCCATGTCCACAGATTAGAGCTGACTTAATCTCTTAAAGGGGTTTCTCTGGTAGTTCAGTTGGTAAAGAATCCTCCTGAAATGCAGGAGACCCTTATTTGATTCCTGGTTGGGAAGATCTCCTGGAGAAGGGATAAGCTACCCACTCCAGTATTCTTGGGCTTCCCTGGTGTCTCAGATGGTAAAGAATCTGCCTGCAATGCGGGAGATCTGGGTTTGATCCCTGGGTTGGGAAGATCCCCTGGAGGAGGACATGGCAACCCACTCCAGTATTCTTGCCTGGAGAATCCCCATGGACAGAGGAACCTGGAGGGCTACAGTCCATGGGGTTATGAAAGAGTCAGACACAACTAAGTGACTAAGAACAGCATAGCATTCTCTTAAAGAGCTTAGAGCTGAAATTAAATGCTGTAAATGAAGATCTTGGAGTAAAATTGTAGTATTTTGGAGGTTGTGTTTAGTTGTTTTACGTGTATTTAAATATCTTTCCAAAGGTTACATTCTATAAGAGTCAGTTAGGAAAAAGTCTGAGATAGATGGAAGTTGGGATTATAAAGTTAAGTTATTCATGATTTGAGTTATTCATAACATGATTTACTTATTCATAACATGATTAAGTTATTCATGAGTTACTAATAAGAGTAAGCCCCAGGGTCTTTGCAGTGACTAGTAGTGAGCACCCAACCTCTGACCCAGCAGCCAGCAGGGTCCAGGGAGAGACCTCTCTGGGCTACACAGAAAGTAGATGCCCCTGCAAACCTACATGTCAGTTGGACTAGCCATGTGGTCCCTTGGCTAGCTGGGGTTCTGTACTTCCCATCCTTCCTTCTGTCCTCTTCTCTGACCACCTAGGAGGGCCTCCTTCTGGTGTGTCTGACAATCCTGTTTCCATGGCCAGGCCTTATTTGCATCCTTCGGTGCCCATCTGGTGTACTCATAAATAGAACTTTCTGCATACCCAAACCCTGTACTATTCCATAGCCTCTGTGCTACAGCAAGTTGGTGTCCCGGAAAAACATGCTCCCATCCACACAAACACACATGCACACCTCCCAACTTGGTTCTCAAAGTCTGTTGGAATCTCTTGTTATATTTCTGCATCCCCACCTCTACCTGTGTTCACACACACACACTCTCCCACTCTTGAAGGCTAACACATCTTGAGAACATTGACCAGTACTGACTTGGGCACTATCTAATTTGGGGGCCTTGTATGAGTTACTTAGCCTCTCCCACTTCAGTCTCTTCATCAGAAATTGATGAGGTTGAACGGTGAGCTTAAAGATCCCTTCCAATTCTGAAAAGCATTTTGTACAGAGATTTCCCGTTAATACTATAGATAACAACGGCAATAGCTAACACAGAACACCTACTATGTGCCAGGCATAAGGTCCTTAACATGCATTATGTCATTCAACCCTTCCTAACTAATGTATTAACAGTGAATATATTTACCCTCCTTTTTTGTATTGAAGAAAGACAATAGAATTAAAACAATATGTCTAAGGTAATAAAGAGTACAGCCAGGACAGGCTGTTGAGACTGACCCCAGAGCTCATGGTCATGGCCACTGTGCTATTCTAAGGTAGTGTCACGAGACTGATGGTCGCACATCAGTACCAGAGTCTTAGATTCAAATTCTGATGCCACCATTTACAGTTAAATATAGAAAACAGTGCTGGCATCTAGTAAATGGCCAATATTACCAGCTACTATTCTTGTTGCTTTCAAAGTTCTTTATCATTATTCCCTCCTATGAGAAACAGATTCTTTTTGGCTGTGATATACTGATATCACCTCTTAAAAACAATTAAATAAATTGAAAGGATAAATCGCAAATTAAAAGAAAAGGAAACTCCAAAAAAAAAAATGACACTAAATAAGTCCTTAGGATAAAAATTCTTTTTTTCAGACCTTGGCAGAATTCAGCTTCTACAAACTATGATTGTTTCAGGAGAACTTCTGTTTTTTTGTTTGTTTGTTTTTGCCATATACAGGATTCAAAGAACTAATTTACAAGAATTTGAGTTCTGCTTAAAAACTCCACACTGGTAATAGCATGCTTTGCAGATATTATGCTGTTGGGTAGGAAGCATTGCTGTTTCTAGGCAACAGACCAGAAGCAACAAAGAAGAACTTAGCAAACAACTCAAGCTCAAGGGCTGTGAACTCCATTTCCTACTTTACTTCTTTGACCTTGAGGAAGTTACCTGCTCCATGCACCTCTTGCTCCCCATGGGGAAGTTACCTGCTCCAGGCACCTCTTGCTCCCCGTTGGGCTAAATGGGAGTAACAAGTTCAAGAGTTACAAGTTCAAGTGGCTTGTTTTGAGAAAGCCACTTCTAGAAGCAACCTGCCAGTAAAACGTATAATTAAAATGTGTGATAGAACATTATTTATCCATTAACATAATTGTCTAGCCATTAATATACATGTGTGGTCTTGGTTTTCACCTATTAATTATTAAGAATTCTTCAACCAGAGTCTTCCTGAATATAAATTAGGGTCAAATTTGTGTTCTACGTCAAGATCGAAAAATACATACACCTCAAGGGATCCCAGGTCTGAGAGCTACAATTTATATGAAGATGCAAATACCTTTGATGTAATTGTTCTGCTGCCCATAGTTATTTCAAGCTAAATTAGCCTTAATTTAGATAAACCTCAAAAGCTCTCTGCATCTCAGTAGGGAGGATGGCTCGAAGTTCATGCATCACTTCCGCATAACTAATTATTGTCATCATCCTTATTATAACCATAAAATGATGAACCCCTAACTAATTATTTAATAGAGTAGTGGAGTGTGAGTAAACATTGAGCGGCCCTCTTATTTCTCAAGTTATTATTTAATTCAGCAATGAATGTGAAGTCAACCTCATGGTACATCTGTTTTCATTTTGAGATGGAGATGAAAGAACAAATGTGCAATATTCAAAATTAGAGATAAGACTAGCAGATGTACTACCCTTTATTCTGAAGAATGGCTTATTGCAAAGCCTACACAGGGTTTGACCTGGTTGTTTCTAAGTTTGAGAAATTGGAGACAAATGACCAAAAATAGAAAAAACCAATTACTAAGGATTACTGACTAGCTTATTTATTTTCTTTCTTCATGATAGTAACTAAGAATTTCCCTCTCACTTCATATTTTCTTTAATTTCTCCCTTTGAGCAGTTGTCCCCTCATTAGGAGGTTAGTGGTATATATGCTGGAAGCATCAGGTTGAAAGTGAAATCAGTATTTGTCTTAGCTACATATCAACCTAGAAAACCAAACAACTCCTGTTATAACACATGAACTGGTCTTCATAATTTTGTTGTGCTAGTTTAATAACAAGATCAATAGGACCTCAGCAGATATTTATCAAAAAGAAGTAATACACTTTTCACAAGACCACAAATATTATGAATATGTGACACATAACTGTTTGCAATTCAAACATCCCATTCTTTAGATATTGATAGGAAAGGGCCACCAGAATATTCTGAGGGTTGAGACCACTGCCTCCAAGTACAATGGGAGGTTCCCTGTACACAGGTAGAAGCAGGTATTTCTTAGTAGTGCATCTGTCAAGAGGAAGAGTTTAGTTATCTCAGCAGAAATTCCCACCTCACAAGCACAAACCTATTTCACAAGGTTAAGAACTGTTCCTTAGCGACTCTTCACACTAAGGGCTCTTGAAAAGGTTCACTCTGCAAACACCAATTCCTGTTTTTCTAACATGATGAGTTTTAACCTCCAAACTTAAATAGCAAATAAATTGCTCAACATTACATTTCAAGCAAAGCCATACTTATGAGTTTACCCACTGACTCCCTTGGGGGATGACTGAGGCTAGTGGGTACACGTTCGGGCAACTTGCAGATGTTTAGTTTTGCCTAGATCCCACTGAGTGGGAAGGATGCAGAACTGCCATCTCTGACAACTCCTCCACCTGAGCTGTGCAGCCTTTGTTTCCAGATGTTTCATCACAGCTTTCATTTTGCCCAAAAGATGTTTTCTGAGTTAAAATTTTATTTTCCTGTGTAGTTTTAGTGCAAGAAAATCTTGGGCCCCCCCAAAAGTTGAAAAGTTGATAAAGAAAATGGAGCAGAAGGAAAATAACTTCATGGTGTCTTTCCTCCATCAATTAACCCTAGCTGTCATCTTCTCTTCCATCCTGCGGACCAAAACCTTTTGTGAGTCATGTACAAATTGTATTTATTAACCTTAAGATTGTTCTTTAGGACATATATAAAGGTATCATTGTTCAACTGATATGCTTTCTACCTCTGCACATTAGGCATCTTAGCTCTGATCTGGAACACATTCTAATTTTTCCTGTTAAAATTAATGAAAAATTTTCTTCCCTTACTGGCTTTTCTCTTTATAGCAAGCTTTGCAGGAATGAATGATACTCACTAAGTGAGGGATAGGTGTAACCTGAACTTAATCTGATCTGTACAAATGCATTCTGGCCCCTCCTGTGGAATCTTTCCTCTCTAATTGTTAATCTGGTATATTTACTGGGCCCTGAAAGTGGCTCTGTTTTCCCTACATCTTTCTGTTTAACAAGTTATTCCTGTTCCCTGGAGCTGTGTCCCTGGCAGATCACTCCATCCAGACTATGCACATGGTTCAATACTGTGCTTGAATGCCTCCCCCGCCACTGCTTTCTCTGGCATCCTAGTTGTCTGACTGGCCACACCATTCTTTTTTCCCTTGAGCTCATCCTGCTGAACATTATTGTAAACTGGTGGGCAGGCCCAGGTCCTTCCCTCTATGAGACTTCAAATTCTACTGTTTTCTCTCCCCACCACCATCATCCACCCTCACAGCACTTAGCAAGGAGATGGACAAGATGTAGATGCTCAGGAAACATTTATTGAATTGAAATTCCATGGAATGAGTTTTTGTTTTCTAGTTCAGCAGTGGAAGCCAAATTTCTACATGCCCAGTTTATTTTTCAAGAAGTGCTCTGTTGTATTTCTTCCTTTAGGACAGTCTGAAACATGTAAAGACATTTTACTTTGTAGACACTGATAGGGATAATAAAACAGTGCTTAAGTAATTAGCTTTGTACTCAAAGCCCTGACTGTGACACCTGGCTCTCCTACTTACTGGCTGTGGGACATTGAGCTAGTTTTTTAATCTGTCTAAGCCTCAGATTCTTAATTACCAAAGAACAAATTGACACCCCCGTGCCTAGTGATTGCAAGGCTCAAATGAATATTTTTCCTTTCTCTGTCTCTTTTGATTTTAGACATTTTTAAAACTTTTTTAAGTGTGCTCGATTCACAATGTTGTGTTAGTTTCTGGTGTACAGCAAATGGATTCAGTTACATATATATGTATATATAATATATGGATATATCTTTTTTCATTTTCTTTTCATTACAGTTTATTAAAAGATATTAAATATAGTTCCCTGTGCTATACAGTAGGATCTTGTTGTTTATACATATAGTGTTTATTTTACTTATATTTAAGTAAAATAAACTTTCAGGGCCCAGCTTTGCTAATCCCAAACTCCTTATTTATCCCTCTTTCCATTCCCTCCTGGAAACCACGAATTTGTTTTCTGTGTCTGGACTCTGTTTCTGTTTTGTAAATAAGTTCACTTGTATCATTTTTTTAGATTCCACATATAGGTGATATCATATGATATTTGTTTTTCTATGACTTACTTCATTTAGTGTGATAATCTCTAGGTCCATCCATATTACTGCAAATGGCATTATTTTATTCCTTTTATAGCTGAGTAGTACTCCATTGTATATATACACTATCTTCTTTATCTATTCATTTGTTAATGGACATTTATGTTGCTTCCATGTCTTGCATATTGTGAACAGTGCAGATATGAATATCGGGGTGCATGTATCTTTTCCAATTAGAGATTTCTCCAGATATATGCCCAAGAGTGGGACTGCAGGATCATATGGTAATTCCAGTTTAAGTTTCTTAAGGAATCTTCATGGTGTTTTCCACAGTTGCTATACCAATTTACACTCCCACCAACAGTGCAGGAGAGTTCACTTTTCTCCACGCCCTATCCATCATTTGTTTTTTGTAATTTTTGATGATGGCCATTTTGATGGTATGAGGTAATACCTCATTATAGTTTTGATTTGCATTTGTCTAGTACTTTTGTCTGGAAAATCCCAAGGGCGGAAGAGCCTGGTAGGCTGCAGTCCATGGGGTCGCGAAGAGTCAGACACGACTGAGTGACTTCACTTTCCCTTTTCACTTTCATACATTGGAAAAGGAAATGGCAACCCACTCCAGTGTTCTTGCCTGGAGAATCCCAGGCATGGGGGCACCTGGTGGGCTGCAGTCCATGGGGTCGCGAAGACTCAGACACGACTGAGCGACTTCACTTTCACTTTTCACTTTCATACATTGGAAAAGGAAATGGCAACCCACCCCAGTGTTCTTGCCTGGAGAATCCCAGGGATGGAGGAGCCTGGTGGGCTGCCGTCTATGGGGTCGCACAGAGTCGGATACGACTGAAGCTACTTAGCAGCAGCATCAGTCATTAGTGAGGGTTTCCCTGGTGGCTCAGTGGATATAGGATCTGCCTGCAATGAAGGAGCCACAGGAGACGTGGGTTTGATACCTGGGTCAGGAAGATCCTCCAGAGAAGGAAATGGCAGCTCACTCCAGTATTCTTGTCTAAAAAATCCCATGGACAGAGGAGCCTGGTAGGATGCAGTCCAAAGGGTAACAGAGAGTTGAACACAACTGAGAGACTGAGCACACCGCACAATCATTAGTGATACTGAGCATCTTTTCATGTGACTTTCAGCCATCTGTAGACATACTTATTTTAAAGTCATTTTCAGATTGCTCCTTGGGAGTAAATTCCTTAGCCAATTGCTGAATTTACTCCCTATCTTTTCCAGCATCAGCTTTCTTCACAAGCTTTGGACTTGGAGTCTGAGGATTCCTCGTGAATAGGAGTTCAAGGGCATATGTATTCCCTTCTCTCTAGTTTAGCCTTGTCTTACTGGCAGTTTTGCTGTTTCCTCCATAATCAACCCCTGTGCTTCCTAGGAGATCCAGATTTTTATTTCAGTTGGAGGAAAATTGCTTTACAATGTTGTGTTGTTTTCTGTTGTTCAGCGCAGTTCAGTTCAGTCTCTCAGTCGTGTCCAACTCTTTGCGACCCCATGGACTGCAGCACACCAGGTCTCCTTGTCCATCACCAACTCCCAGAGTTTACCCAAACTTGTCCATTGAGTTGGTGATGCCATCCAACCATCTCATCCTCTGTCATCCCCTTCTCTTCCTTCCTGTGCTTCCTAGGAGATCCAGATTTTTATTTCAGTTGGAGGAAAATTGCTTTACAATGTTGTGTTGTTTTCTGTTGTTCAGCGCAGTTCAGTTCAGTCTCTCAGTCGTGTCCAACTCTTTGCGACCCCATGGACTGCAGCACACCAGGTCTCCTTGTCCATCACCAACTCCCAAAGTTTACCCAAACTTGTCCATTGAGTTGGTGATGCCATCCAACCATCTCATCCTCTGTCATCCCCTTCTCTTCCTATGTTCAATCTTTCCCAGCATCAGGGTCTTTTCAAATGAGTCAGCTCTTTGCATCAGGTGGCCAAAGTATTGGCATTTCAGCTTCAACATCAGTCCTTCCAGTGAACACTCAAGACTGATCTCCTTTAGGATGGACTGGTTGGATCTCCTTGAAAATCAGTCATAACCATATAAATATCCCCTCCATCTTGAGCTTCCCTCCCCTCCCCTCCACTCCACCCACTGGTCATCACAGAGCTCCAGCTTGGGGTTCCTGTTTTATGTAACAGCTTCCTGTGTGGAAGCTTCCCGCTAGCTAATCTAATTTACACACGACAGTGTATATATGTCAATGCTACTTTCTCAATCTGTTCCACCCTCTCCTTCCCCTACTGTGTCCACAAATCCATTCTCTACTTCTTCACCTCCATTCCTTCCCTGCAAATAGGTTTATCAGTACTAGGAAACCATAAACAAGATGAAAAGACAACCCTCAGAATAGGAGAAAATAATTGAAATTGAGCAACTGACAAAGGATTAATCTCCAAAATATATAAGCAATTTATACAGCTCAATATCAGAAAAACAATCAACCAAATCAAAAATTAGGCAAGAGGCACAAACAGTTATTTCTTCAAAGAAGACACACAGATAGCCGATAAATACATGAAAAGAAGCTTAATGCTGCTGATTATTAGAGAAATGCAAATCAAAACTATAATGAGATATCACCTCACACTGGTCAGAATGGCCATCATCAAAAATTCTGCAAACAGTAAGTGCTGGAGAGGATGCAGAGAAAAGGGAGCCCTCTTGCACTGCTGGTAGGTGTAGGACAAGAGCAAATTAGCCAAGATGGTGTGGTCAGGCTCTCTCGCCCCACAGCCTCTCGCTCAGCTAATGTCTGGTAAATAATGGCTATGTAACTTATAGCACTGTGCATGTGCGCTATGACGCAACTGCCTTGTCACCAGGTACATCCTTGCGTGGTTGCAGGCTAGTGCGTGCAGTATGCTGGTGTGAGCTTCACCACGAAAGCCCCGGCTGCTGCCGCCTTGGGGCTGCCTTGGAGTGGCCTCCTGATTATGATATGTGAGCTTATGTTATGGCTCCTTTACGGCTCTGTTATGTGATGCTGTGGCCGCTGCTACAGCTCCTGCGTCAACCAGGACAGAGGCTCCGTTATGGCTGCCAGGCCATCCAGGAGAGAGTGAGAGTGTCTGCAGTGCCTATGGCTCCCTCCAGCCTCTCAGCTAGCACCTTGCCTACCCTGGGCTCGGCCAACAGTGCAGACAGTGTGAACAGCGAGACGACTGGCGTCACGAACAGGATGAAGAGCAACACAGTAGGAATGTAAACTGATGCAGCCACTATGGAGAGCAATATGGAGGTTCCTTGAAAAACTAGGAATAAAATTACCATACGATTGAAAAATGGGGATAAACTATGAGTGGGGGGCATGAAAAGGAAAAGAAGGACCCCTAGACATGACTAGAAACCATCGAGTCCAACCTCCTCGTTTTATAGGCGGGAAACTCAGGTGCAGAGACCCAGTAACTTGCCTGAAATCATATAAATTCAGACCCAAGAACAGAAACCTAGATTCTTAACATTTGTGCGGTTTCCTTCTTGTTTCCTTATCAGGGAAAAGTAATTATTTGAAAAATACTTACTGGAGTACGTGTGTTTTGAGCCAAATGAAATGAAGCAGAGTTTATCATTTTGATTCTTGCAAATGCAAATTTTGTACAATACTATGTTGGCGGGTCTGATGATTTGTAAAAAGTAATGCACATGTCTTTCGAGCAAGTAAAATGGATTCCAAATAAATACTCTATATTTTGGGGAAAAAAACATAATTGACAGAAGGAATGAGAAGTCTTTATGGGATAAAAATGGAGTGACAAGAAGCTATCACTCGTCATGGGGAGTTATGGTCAGGAGTGATGACAGACCAGTAAGACAATTAACTCTTGACTGGCTCCTTAGACCACTGGACTCTGATGTTTCTAATTTGCCTGTTGACTACAAGGACTTATCTCCTAAAGAAGGAGATTAATATCTAAACTGGATCATGTTTTTCCCTTAATGCATGGATATGGCATCTCTTTTCTTTCTGATCAAAAGATGACCTTCTCTACAAAGCCTCTATGCAATGAATAGTAACATTGAATTTTGGACTTGGACTGCAAGGAGATCAAACCAGTCAATCCTAAAGGAAATCAGTCTTGAATATTCGTTGAAAGGACTGATGCTGAAGCTGAAGCTCCAGTACTTTGGCCACCTGATGTGAAGAACCGACTCAGTACAAAAGACCCTGATGCTGGGAAAGATTTAAGGCAGGAGGAGAAAGGGATGACAGAGGGTGAGATGATTGGATGGCATCACTGGCTTGATGGACATCAGTCTGAGCAGGCTCCGGGAGTTGGTGATGGACAGGAAAGCCTGGCATGCTGCCGTCCATGGAGTCACAAAGAGTTGGAAACAATTGAGTGACTGAACTGAGCTGATTGAATTTTGACATTTTATTAAACTTCAGTTTGGGTTCTAAAGCAAAATTCAACACTCCACGTCTACTTCAGGAGATACTAATTTTAAAAAATAATTTATTGCCCTATCCTAACCATGCTGTGTTTCTAGAAATAATGTTACAGTTAGGATAATCTTTTCACTGGGAAAACTGTGATTTTTATCATTTATAAATTTTTTATTTTTTTAAGAGAGACGTTTAGGTATTTTTAGCTAGTAATTCCCTTTCTAGGAAGCAATCCTAAGGATATAATCAGCAACTCACATTAATATACAGGTTTGCTCATCATTTAATCATCTATTATAATAACAATTAAAATCAATCTGAATGTAAAACAAGAGTATAATTAAGTTAGCATGTATACATACACTGGAATATTAGGTACTATTGAATTCATGTTTCAAAGAATATGGTACAATATTTCCTATAGAATGTAAGCTTCCTGAGGACAGAGACCAGGTTTGAATTTCCTCAATACTGTATTTTCAGTTAACAGTGGCTCAGTAAGTATTTATTGGATGAATGAATGGGTGGATGGAAGTACTGAGTTAAAAAAAGAAAGAATTCAAAGCTATGTTTATTTTGTTGTTGTTGTTATTTAGTTGCTAAATCATGTCTGAATCTTTCGTGGCCCCATGGACTATAGCCTGCCAGGCTCCTCTGTCCTGAAAATTTTCCAGGCAAGAATGCTGGAGTAGGTTGCCATTTCTTTCTCCAGAGGATATTCCCAACCCAGGAATCAAACTCTTGTCTCCTGCACTGGCAGGAAGATTCTTTACCACTGAGCCACTAAGGAAGCCCGTGTATGTATTGTGGAAAGTGGAAGTGTGCTCAGTTGTGTCCGACTCTTTGCGACCCCATGGACTTTAGCCTACCAGGCTCCTTTGTCCATGGGATTTTCCAGGCAACAGTACTGGAGTGGTTTACCATTTCCTTCTCCAGGGGATCTTCCCGACCCAGGGATCGAACCCAGGTCTCCCANCGTGTATGTATTGTGGAAAGTGGAAGTGTGCTCAGTTGTGTCCGACTCTTTGCGACCCCATGGACTTTAGCCTACCAGGCTCCTTTGTCCATGGGATTTTCCAGGCAACAGTACTGGAGTGGTTTACCATTTCCTTCTCCAGGGGATCTTCCCGACCCAGGGATCGAACCCAGGTCTCCCACATTGTAGACAGACGCTTTACCGCCTGAGCCAAAATTACCCTATTTCTTCTCAAATAAAAGACTCCAAAGAGATACTGTCACTATTATTACAAACAAAAACAATATTACCAAAAGTATTACCTTCTTGTGACTTCATATAATGTAAACATAATTAAAATTTGTTTGCTTTTGAAAGCAGAAATATGTTTTTGGGTGCTCATATAGAGTTTTCTTGCACATGATAAACAGATTAAGAAAAAAAACAAAAGATAAACAGTCCTTTTATTTTAATCAATTTTCTCCCCAATTCTATTATATTGAACCTTATTTTTCAAAATTTGTTCTTTGTTGCCATAGTGATCAGCTCTCAATGTGAAATTATATAACAGTGGCTTTCTTTCAAGTTTCAATAACGTGCCGTCACCACCTACTTCTCTTTCAAAATGTTCAAATCTTCTAATCACTCAGTGTCTTAATAGCCTCACTTTTGGGGAACTGAAGTGGGAGTTGGGGACTCAGAAAGGCTTATGTACAATGAGTGGGAGTGAAATTTAAGAAAAAAGTAAAATTTGGAAATAAATTATTACATAAAATAAGGTTTTATCTTCATCTAGCAATCTACTCTTCTCAACATACCTCAAGTTTTCCATTTATATATTATATACTAAGGAATGAATTGAGCTTTAATTTGAAATAAGAGTAATTTGAGAATAAAAGTATGTGGTCTATGTTAGCACTTATAGATTATCCTTAATATAGAAAGAGTCTTTACAAAGCAATTAGAAAATATTTTCCTATAAAAGAATGAAAGTTATAGATAGACAATTTACAAAAGAAAATAATAAAATAATCAATAAACACAGAAGAAGGATGTTCAACTTTGTTAATAATCAAAGGAATAAAAAAAAAGTTACCATCTTTTGTCTGGCATTTGGTAAAAATTTTAAAGGACAACAAACAACAATGTAGCTAGAGTTTAGAGAAACGGGCATTCTTATACACTGTGGCAAGAATGTAAATTGGTACAGGCTCACTAAGTATCTTTTGAATTAGGATTTCCAGGTCTAGGAATTCATCTAAGGGGGAAAAAAATAGAGAAATGAAGATATATATTCACAAAGATGGATTTACAGTGATATTCATCTTCTTCTTGTTTTCATACAATACATGGAATCAACCTCAATGTCTATCAACAATACATAGATTATGATTTAATCATATAATGGAGTGTTTTGAAGCCATTGAAAGTGATGATGTAGATCTATATTTTTTGACATGAAAAGTTTTCACATTGATGTGGAAAGATATCCACATAACATGAAGTGAGGGAGAAAAGCACATGGGGATTTGGAAGACTTCTCAAAATACCCTAGGAAAAATAAATGTGTATGAGGCTCCACAGAAACAGGTCTAGACAGGGCTACACCAAAATATGGACCCTGGTTATTGCTGACAGGGATGCTTCCAAGTGGTTTTTATTTTGTAAATATCTGTGTTGTGTGAATATTTATAACTGACAAGTTAAAATCAGAAAAAATAACTGACATGCTTCCATTTTTTTTTACACACCAGGTAAGTTTCTCAGAGAATTCAAAACTTAAGTTCCCAGGCACATTAAACTCTGAGGACTGAAGTGAACCTTGGAAATTAGAAATGCAGTGGTGATGACTGGGGAAATATGTGGCACAAATCTGCTACCCAGCAAATAGTTACTGAATAAAAACCTACATTTAGACTCTCTTTTTACAAGACAGGAAGTCCAAGCTTGCACAGTGAGTAATGTCAGGACCCCAGGTTTCCTGACCCTGGGTCTCCTGGCTGTCTCATCCAAACAGACCACCCCCGTTGAACAAAGCAATCATTCCCTCCAGTCAGTTCAGGTGACTGCCTAGTTTGAAGTGAAGTCGCTCAGTCGTGTCTCTTAGCGACCCCATGGACTGTAGCCTACCAGGCTCCTCCATCCATGGGATTTTCCAGGCAAGAGTACTGGAGTGGGGTGCCATTGCCTTGGATAGCCAAAACTGTAGTTTTTTGATGGATGACACATCCTCAGCAAAGAAACAGAACACGATGCAAACAATGAGCTGAGTTTACATAGAAATTACAGACTGTGCTGCTGTTTGGTAAGAGTTTGGAACTGATTACAAGGTATTCCCAAAGCAACACCTCTTCCGGCGTCACGTGCATTTCTGAAGATTTTCTGCGGATGGATGCTGGCTGAGGGCATATCCTCAGTGAAAATCCAAACACTGCTTGTTTATTGTTATGCTCCAGTGCAAGATTTCTAGGAATCTTTCTAGAAACTCGAGACTGGATGTTGTAGCCTGTCACCCCTGACCTTCCCACGTAGGGGCCTTTTTTTTTTTTTAGCTCAGGAAGCATTTCTGTTGCTAATATAAGCCATTACTCTTGAATAAAAGTGTTTTCATTCTGTTTGCCTTTAATACAGGAGATGAGTATACATGGAGTCTTATTAATAGGGAAAGTCCATATTTCTCTTATCCTTGAACTGACATCTTCTAGAACACTGAAAAGTGTCGCAGATTAATTCTGGGTGCCCCCAGCTAGAGTCTCATCTGGGCCCCCATATCAGCTGCATTCCTCAAGCAGGGCACCCCCACATTTTTCCTCTCTTCTGGTCTCTTCTTTGATGCTCTCTGCCCTCAGCTGCACTGAGCCCTGTTTTCAACTCCCACCACAGGATTGCCCAAGTCCATGTTCTGGCTCTCTCTGAATGCTCCCAGTGGCACCAGGTCTCAATGATAGCCTGGTGATGTAGGCTCTAAAAGACTGAGGAGAAAGTATCACTGACTCTGGGTCATATTTTGTCAGTAGGAGCTGGAGGGAGCTGAAGCTCTCACCAAGGAGTCCCCAAGGCCAGCCAGGTAGAGAGCGGACAAGCACTAGAGCATCCTTCTCCCACCCCCGTCTCTCCCCAGTTCAGTTCAGTTCAGTTGCTCAGTTGTGTCCGACCAGGCTTCCCTGTTCATCACCAACTCCAGAGCTTGCTCAAACTCATGTCCATCAAGTCAGTGATGTCATCCAACCATCTCATCCTCTTTCGTCCCCTTCTCCTCCTGCCTTCAATCTTTCCCAGCATCAGGGTCTTTTCCAATGAGTTGGTTCTTCACATCAGGTGGCCAAAGTATTGAAGCTTCAGCTTCAGCATCAGTCCTTCCAATGAATATTTGGGACTGATCTCCTTTGTGTGTCTCTCCCCAAACTCACCCCAATCCTCCTTACCCACCAGATGTGTATAAGAGACAGCTGTGCATGTGCGCTATGACGCAACTGCCTTGTCACCAGGTACATCCTTGCGTGGTTGCAGGCTAGTGCGTGCAGTATGCTGGTGTGAGCTTCACCACGAAAGCCCCGGCTGCTGCCGCCTTGGGGCTGCCTTGGAGTGGCCTCCTGATTATGATATGTGAGCTTATGTTATGGCTCCTTTACGGCTCTGTTATGTGATGCTGTGGCCGCTGCTACAGCTCCTGCGTCAACCAGGACAGAGGCTCCGTTATGGCTGCCAGGCCATCCAGGAGAGAGTGAGAGTGTCTGCAGTGCCTATGGCTCCCTCCAGCCTCTCAGCTAGCACCTTGCCTACCCTGGGCTCGGCCAACAGTGCAGACAGTGTGAACAGCGAGACGACTGGCGTCACGAACAGGATGAAGAGCAACACAGTAGGAATGTAAACTGATGCAGCCACTATGGAGAGCAATATGGAGGTTCCTTGAAAAACTAGGAATAAAATTACCATACGATTGAAAAATGGGGATAAACTATGAGTGGGGGGCATGAAAAGGAAAAGAAGGACCCCTAGACATGACTAGAAACCATCGAGTCCAACCTCCTCGTTTTATAGGCGGGAAACTCAGGTGCAGAGACCCAGTAACTTGCCTGAAATCATATAAATTCAGACCCAAGAACAGAAACCTAGATTCTTAACATTTGTGCGGTTTCCTTCTTGTTTCCTTATCAGGGAAAAGTAATTATTTGAAAAATACTTACTGGAGTACGTGTGTTTTGAGCCAAATGAAATGAAGCAGAGTTTATCATTTTGATTCTTGCAAATGCAAATTTTGTACAATACTATGTTGGCGGGTCTGATGATTTGTAAAAAGTAATGCACATGTCTTTCGAGCAAGTAAAATGGATTCCAAATAAATACTNAGAGAAAGACAAAGCAAAACACATGAATGTGGACATGAAAACCAAGGAAGATGCAAGAACTGAAAAATCAAAACAGTGTTCTTTCTTTTTGGTTTCAATTCATTTCTGTCAGAACAGGTCAAACCACCGTGTAGATGACTTTTTAAAAGTTAGCGACAGTTTAAGCCTAATTGTACTGCAATTTCCAAATTGAACTTAAAATATTTTAATGTGACTTCCATGAATAAACTGAAACACTGAAGGCATTACACAGTGGCTGAAAGAGAAGACCAGACTTCATTTCAAAAATATATGGTTGCACCCGAGTGAATGCACTCCAATCAGTCTTGAACACCAGGGATTATCTATGCAAACACACAAAATTTAGCACCTCTGAATTTGATCACTCAGACTTAAATGCAACTGTTCTCAGAGAAGATCAATGTTTATAGCCTTAAATTCATTCAATATTTAATTTAAACGCAAGCAAGTTTATATCTGAAACCAAAGCCTGACATTTCAGAGTTTTTTTCATCCCTGACAGCCCAACCCAGAGCGAAGCTTCGTGCTAACTCCCAGGTGCCAAGGAGACTTCAGAAACCCAACTGCAAAGCCCTCTTGACCAGGTATCCAGAAACAGTGTAGGAAAGCACGCTCACAAATCCGACCCAGTCCTGAAAAGGCGAACACCAGCTTCCTAACTGGTTTCTCTGCCACCTCTGACCCTCTCCAGACATCTCTATGAGGCTGCCAAAGCCAACCTTTCAGGGCCATCCATCCTTCCAGGGGGCAAAGATGGGAAACATTCAACCCATTCAAATCAAGATCAAGTTAAACACTTAGGAAAGTATTGCCAAAGAGCAGGGCAGACTTAATAGGCTGAAAATTAGAGGCAGAACCCAAACCAAAAAAGCCCAAATATATTTAGATCCACCTCTTATATAGTGTTTTTCATTGAGTTTCATTTCATTAGCTTCCATTTCAAATATTGTACACACCCAGCACAGAAAAATTACAAAGAACATCTTTATAATCACACTTGCATTTCTGGAATGGCATGTTTGTACATGTCCTTCAAGATCCTTCCTTGTGGACACACATACATATGGGTAATATTTTTACAAAACTGGACCCCTGAAGTAAGTGCTCTCTGTCACACACCATACTTTAGGTGCTTGATTCTCAAACTTGGCTATGCATTATAATCACTTGGGGAGACTTTTAATACCTTGATGGATAGGTCTCAATCCTGACCTTCAAATTAGAATTTCTGGAATGAAACCAAGGTTTCAATATTTTTTAATACTTCCGAAGTGCATCCAAGGTACAAACAAATTTGACAGCAAGTCTTATGCAGAGTAGCAGAGTATACAACCCCTAAATATGCATATGCCTCCTTGGCATAAGGATTGTTTTGAGAAAGTGCAGGCATGGGAGATCGGAAAACAGAATAGAAATTACCATTTACTATGGAGAAGGCACTGGAGACCCACTCCAGTACTCTTGCCTGGAAAATCCCATGGACGGAGGAGCCTGGTAGGCTGCAGTCCATGGGGTCGTGAAGAGTCGGACATGACTTTTAATACCTTGATGGATAGGTCTCAATCCTGACCTTCAAATTAGAATTTCTGGAATGAAACCAATATTTTTTAATACTTCCGAAGTGCATCCAAGGTACAAATGAATTTGACAGCAAGTCTTATGCAGAGTAGCAGAGTATACAGCCCCTAAATATGCATATGCCTCCTTGGCATAAGGATTGTTTTGAGAAAGTGCAGGCATGGGAGATCTGAAAACAGAATAGAAATTACCATTTACTATGGAGAAGGCACTGGAGACCCACTCCAGTACTCTTGCCTGGAAAATCCCATGGACGGAGGAGCCTGGTAGGCTGCAGTCCATGGGGTCGTGAAGAGTCGGACACGACTGAGCGACTTCACTTTCACTTTTCACTTTCATGCACTGGAGAAGGAAATGGCAACCCACTACAGTGTTCTTGCCTGGAGAATCCCAGGGACAGAGGAGCCTGGTAGGCTGCAGTCCATGGGGTCGTGAAGAGTCAGACACGACTGAGCGACTTCACTTTCACTTTTCACTTTCATGCACTGGAGAAGGAAATGGCAACCCACTCCAGTGTTCTTGCCTGGAGAATCCCAGGATGGCGGAGCCTGGTGGGCTGCCGTCTATGGTCGCACAGAGTCGGGCACGACTGATGTGACTTAGCAGCAGCAGCAGCAAGGAGCATTTACTTTCTTAAGGAAACTCTCCATCCATGGTGGTGTCTCCCTCTCTACACCAGGAGGAATAGGATGACTGTAAATCACAAGAAACTTATCAGTGGAGAAGGCGCCACTTAAATCTGCATAGCAAGCTTGTGCTCCTTTAGTGGGCTTCTCCTGGTGCCCTCCCAGAACTGGCTCCCCTTCTGCCCCACCCATCCTTTTGTCTTTAACTGAAGAGATATTCAAAGTGGTGGCTTGGGCCATCTGAGGGCGTTCTACTCGGTTTTCCTGGGTATCTCCCATGTATATGTCAGGTATACACACTAACAGACTTTCACTTGTTTTTCTCTCTTTAACCTGTCATTTTTTACAGGGGGACTCAGCCAAGAACCTGGGAGGGTTGAGGGGAAATGATTTCTCCTCCTCTACACTTATATAAGGGCTTCCCAGGTGGTGCAGGTAGAAAGAACCCACCTGTCAATGCAGGAGACACAAGAGATAGCTTTGATCCCTCGGTTGGTGAGATTCCCTGGAGGAGGGCATGGAAACCCACTCCAGGATTCTTGCTTGGAGAATCCCATGGATCGAGGAGCCTGGTGGGCTACAGTCCATTGGGTCACAAAGAGTCAGACACGAGTGAAGCGACTTAGCATGCATGCATGCACATTTTCACAAAGAACTGAGAGTGAGGAGATTGGTTGAGGGTGAGGGAGGGCAGTGGTTGTCAAGCTTCGCTGTGTACCCAGTCCCCTGGAGAACCTGGGGAGCCTGCTTAGTCCCCGGTGTCTCCTGTGAGCCTTAGACTCTATGTCCTGTATTAGCTCTCTGGGCAATTCAGATACACACTAAGTTGGGGGACCACCAACTCAGGTAACCAGCCTCCTATTGTGTGATTGCCTCTTAAGTGACCTGCTCCTCCCTCCTGCTCACTAACCATAAACCTCAGGAACTGGGCTGTTTTCTATGGCAGGAGCCTTTAGCCACATGTTTCTACATAGCACTTGAACTATGGCCAGTTCAAATTGAGAGATGCTGCCAATGCAAAACAAACACTAGATTTCAAAGACTGGGAACACATTGAAATGACAGTATTTTGCTATATTGAGCTTCTCTCTTTTTCTTTTTTTTTTTTCAGTGTGACCTCTAAGAAATTTAAATTACACTTGTAGCACATAACTTCTTTCTTTGGGACAGGCCGCTCTAGGGGACAAGACTTATGACTATTCACTACTGTCTTTTTAGAACCTAGCTCAGCAATTTTGCATCAAATAGGCCTTCCATTGATATTTTTTGAAAAGAGAAAATGAGTCAGTGAATTAATGAATGCACACAGACATATGGCAGCCCAGGCATTCATGGTATTATCCCACAGACAAAGGAGAAACTTTTGAAAAATAGAAGCTATATTGGTTTGGGTTCCCCCAGAAGCAGTCCCTGAGACAAAGATCAAGCACAAGTGATCTATTTGGGATTTACCTATTAATATTTGCTCTCCCATTCCATCCTAGAAAGGCCAAAAACAAGAGCCATGGAGTGGAGAAGTGAAACTGGGAAGGGAAGAAGGCTAATAAAGGGTGTGATCTCAAGTCAGTTGCCACCTTGGGCAACAGAAACTTGATCCTGCTGGGAAACTTCAGAATCAGTGCTTCGAAGGCATCTCCTTCTGCCAGGGTATTTCTACACCATTCCTATCTATCGTTACTTAAAGCTGCTGGGAGGGTTGCATGTGTTCATCCCGGGCACTCTCGTCCTACTCTATGGCACAGACAGAGCAAGCAGGCAAAGAGACATCAGGGCCAGCAGGTGGCATGTGCCAAAGTGGTACAGCTGAGGGATGGGGCATAGCCGGTGACAGCTAACTATAGTTTCTTTCAAAGCAAGCCATCCTTAATTCCATCACCTAATAGTTAAAAGTACTTCCATGGTGGCTCAGATGGTAAAGCATCTGCCTACAATGCAGGAGACCCAAGTTCGATCCCTGGGTCGGGAAGATCTCCTGGAGAAGGAAATGGCAACCCACTCCAGTATTCTTGCCAGGAAAATCCCATGGACGAAGGAGCCTGGTAGGCTACTGTCCATGGGGTCACAAAGAGTCGAACACAACTGAGCGACTTCAATGTCAATGTCAATGTCAATGTCAATAGTTAAAAGTGGTACCACCGTCATACAGCTCTCCACAGCCCACAAGACAGTCAGTAAAGCCCCTTTGGGATCCTTGGACAATTCTTCACTTGTTGGCCCCCACCCCGCCCCCACTTCTTGCCTTCCCATCCCATCCTAGAGTTACCAAATGGATATTGGGAAGAGGTTACCAGTTTTGAGCTCAGTGCGCCTTAATTAAGAGTTGCCAAAGTTGATTGAAGATGGCCCCAGCTTCACTGTCACTGAGTTACAACTCTGCCCTTCATCTCCTGTTTGTACACCCTTGGCAGGTATTGGGAGCCAAATTTTTTTCTTCTGGTTTTTCCACTACAATGCATAGTTACCCAGGAATGTGACCAATCATTGTCTTTGAATTGCCCTTAATACATGTACACATGAAATGATACCTGTATGTGACGCATGGAGCGGTGGCAGCTCAGTCTTTTAACAAAGAGTCTCAAATTGCTAGTTCATATAACTTCACTCAGCATTAAGTCATTTCACAGAAACCAGACCATAGCAGTTCTGTTTTGAGAGGTTAATTTTGTCTGGTTCTAATTTGAAATCAGGAGAGGCTCCAGAATAATTTCATTAAGCACAGTGAAGCAAGGCAAGTAAGACAGAAGTAGTAAACAAATTGAAAATGAGAAATGGCTGATCCAGGGGGAATGGAGTTCAGAGTAGTCTGGAGTCTTTATAGTAATTTTAAATGTACTTGATACCATAAAACTGTGTGTGTTTTCTGTGAACAGTTCGCTTCAGTCAAGGGCCTGGTTCCTTTCAGAGGACTTGGCCAAACCACTGTCACAATCTGTCATTGCTGGAACTTTGCATTCAAGGCTTTCCCCTCAATCTAACATTTTAGCATTTATTTTCCTCTCCTGGAATTTAAATAATGTAAATATTTAGGTTATTTGATTAAACTTTTAGGTTATAAATAACCAGGTTGCTTAATTTAGATAGATTAAATAGATAATGTAAAGGTCCTGCAAATATTTGGACCATCATAAATTTAAAAATAAACTGGATAGTCCAATAAAAATATGCAAATTCAAATTAATCCCGCCAATCACTGATCATTCTCTACTTAACAAACCCATGTGAAACATCCAAAGTTGGAGAACACAGATGTCCATAGTGAGTCAGATAACAGCTCTGTCTGGGCAAAGAACCCCTGTAAAGATCCCCAATTGTTGCCATGAAGGAACATGGTTCCATCTTTCTTAATTTACTGACTTTATATGAGAAGTTGCATCACAGACTTTTATGAGAAATATCCCTTTTTTGTTGTTTTGTTTTGTTTAACATTGGCAACAAATGTTTAAAATTTTTAAAAACACTTTGCAGGACTTCTCTGCTGGTCCAGTGGTTGAGAATCCACCTGCCAATGCAGGGGACACAGGTTCAATCCCAATCTGTCAGGATCCCACGTGCTGTGGAGCAGCTCAGCTCGTACACCACAACTCTCGAGCCTGTGCCCCATGTGCCACAGCTACTAAGTCCACACCCCCAGAACCAATGCTCCACAACAGGAAAAACCACCTCAAGGAGGAGTCCACACACTGCAACTAGAGAGTGGCTCCTGCTGACTGCAACTAGAGAAAAGCCTGTGCAACAGAGACCCAGTACAGCCAAAAATAAGCAAATAAATACAATTCTTTTAAAAGTCAGATTTTCATTTAAAAAAAAGAGAGAGAGAAGCCACTGCAACGAGAAGCCCAGGCACCTCAACTAGAGAGTCGCCCTTGCTCACTGCAACTAGAGAAAGACTGAGCACAGCAACAAAGACCCAGAGCAGCCAAAAATTAATTAATTAACTAACTATAAATACCATGCAGATCCAGATGAGAAGAGCCAAGCAGGGGGCAGGCAAGGTTGTGTCTTTGAATTCTCCATAGAGCAAACACAGTTGTAGGTGCTAACTGGGTCAGATACGAATATGCAAAGAACATGTCAACTGCTCTGGTTTATGTTCACATGTGACCCACAAAAGGAATGGGGCTTAAATTCAAGCAGAACAAAGCATTGATAGAGCACTGAAAATAACTTCTTGGTTGTACATCAGGGAATATACATCTCGACTAGAGAAAGATTTATCCTGGGAAACCTGCTGCTTTCAACATTGAATTCCCTAAAGACCAGACAGGTTATAGTCATTTAGTGGGAATGTGTATCAAGACTTTGAATTTTGGTTATTGATTGGCAAGAATAAAAACACAGCCACCCACACAGAAAACAACAGCAAAAATTGGCTTCTCTTAAATGAAAATATTTCTTTGGCTTTCTCTTAGTTACATATTTTTAGCAAAAATTAAACATACACTGCAAATCATGCTTTCATTTCTTGGGTGGGGAATAGACTCATTTCAATCTAACTTGAAAGGAGCAACCAGGAGACTCTTCTTTCCTAGCCCGATTTTGAAACACTCCCACACATTTTTATCCTTTTCTCTCTGAGAGTTATTTTTTCTCTCCTCAGAACGTAGAGTATGTGAGAAATCTGTACTATTCTATTTTTGCTGAGGAATAAATTTTAAGCTCAAACTGTTGTCTATTCAATTGTTATTCCTTCTCCAGACCTTTATATTAAAGTCAATGCTAGGTCTTTATCCTTCCCATGGTCATAAAGATTACATGAGAGATAGACTAATGATTTTAGCTACTATCTAAGACTAAACAATCGTCTGTAATTGTATTATTTTTATTCTAATTTTTTCTCTATAATAGTAATCATCCAACCCCTCATAATTTTATGTGATAGTCATGATATTAAAGGTGAAGTCGCTCAGTCGTATCCGACTCTTTGCGACCCCGTGGACTGTAGCCTACCAGGCTCCTCCGTCCATGGGATTCTCCAGGCAAGAATACTGGAGTGGGTTGCCATTTCCTTCTCTGTCATGATATTACAGATCGAATAATAAAAATAAAGTTTATATTCACTGAGCATCAGGTTATACACATTTTTTAAACTTACATCAACCTTATGAAAAAGTGAAAGTATTAGACGCTCAGTAGTGTCTGATTCTTTGCGACCCCATGGACTGTGTGTGGTTGGTGTAAAGGGCCTCCAAGCCTCCACCTCTGTGTTATAGCTTATTGTCTGGTATAGATTGATAGTTCACCTCTTGACTGGCGTCTTCCCTGAATGAGGATAAAGCCACCAACTTACTCACAGTGTTTCCCTTTGGAGTATTTGTGTTTACCTGTTCTGCCCTCATTGAATGGTGTTTAAAACTCCTAAGAAGGAACAGAAAATCAAGAAAATAAAACCTCACTATCTCTTAGTGGGAGTTGTATATATTGTTACAACCACAGATGGTCTCTGCAGTTAGAGGCTTCATTTTAAATCTCAACTCCATTCCATGTAAACACAAGCTACTGAAGTTCCCTACATCTCAGTTTTCTCCTTCAAAAATTGGGGGCAACAGTTTAGCACCTACCTCCCAGGTTTGATCTTGGAAGATCCCCTGGAGGATGGCACAGCAACCCACTCCAGTATTCTTGCCTGGAGAATCCCTTGAACAGAGAAGCCTGGTAGGCTACCACAAAGAATCAGACACAGCTGAAGCGAAAGAGCACACATACATAAGAAATTATAGTCATAGAGCTTGACACCTGTCTTAGACTGTCCAGGCTTCTACAACAAAACACCGCAGACAGTGTAAACAACAAAAACTTATCACAGTTCTATAGACTGGAAATCCAAGATCAGGGTGCCAGTAAGGGCCCTCTTACAGGCTGCAAACTTCCAGCTTCTTGCAGTATCCTCACATGGCAGGGGGAGAAGGCAGCTCTCTAGTACCTCTCTCTCTCTTGATTTTACTTGTTTCTATTTACTTTATTTTATTAATGTTGGTTGTACTTGGTCTTTGATGCAATGCACAGGCTTCCCACTGGGGTGGCTTCTCTTATAGCAGAGGACAGGCTCTAGGCTCACCAACTTCAGTAGTTTGAACACAGAGGTTCAGTAGCTACAGCACATGTGTTGTAGTTGCTCAGTGGTATATGGGATCCTCACAGACCAGGGTTTAAACTCATGACCCCTGCATTGGCAGGCAGACTATCATCCTCTGTACCACCAGCTGTTGTTCAGTCACTCAGTCATGTCCTACTCTTTGCAACCCCATGGACTGCAGCACGCCAGGCTTCCCTCTCCTTCACCATCTCCTGGAGCTTGCTCAAACTCATGTATATTGAGTCGGTGATGTCATCCAACCATCTCATCCTCTGTCGTCTCCTTCTCCTCCTACCTTCAATCTTTATCAACATCAGGGTCTTTTCTAATGAGTCGGCTTTTTGCATCAGGTAGCCAAAGTACTGGAGTTTCAGCCTCAGCATCAGTCCTTCCAATGAGTATTCAGAATTGATTTCCTTTAGGATTGACCGGTTGGATCTCCTTGCAGTTCAAGGGACTCTCAAGAGTCTTCTCCAACACCACAGTTCAAAAGCATCATTTGGTGCTCAGCCTTCTTTATGGTCCAGCTCTCACATCCATACATGACTACTGGAAAAACCATAGCTTTGACTAGATGGACCTTTGTTGGCAAAGTAATGTCTCTGCTTTTTAATATGCTGCCTGTTTGTCATAGCTTTTCTCCCAAGTAGCAAGCATCTTTTAATTTCATGGCTGCAGTACCCTCCACAGTGATTGTGGAGCCCAAGAAAATAAAGTCTGTCACTGTTTCCATTGTTCCCCATCTATTTGCCATGAAGTGAAGGGACTGGAGGCCATGATCTTTGTTTTTTGAATGTTGAGCTTTAAGCCAGCTTTTTCACTTTCCTCTTTCACCTTCATCAAGAGGTTCTTTAGTTCCTCTTTGCTTTCTGCCATTAGGGTGGTGTCATCTGTGTATCTGAGGTTGTTGATATTTCTCCNCATCCATACATGACTACTGGAAAAACCATAGCTTTGACTAGATGGACCTTTGTTGGCAAAGTAATGTCTCTGCTTTTTAATATGCTGCCTGTTTGTCATAGCTTTTCTCCCAAGTAGCAAGCATCTTTTAATTTCATGGCTGCAGTACCCTCCACAGTGATTGTGGAGCCCAAGAAAATAAAGTCTGTCACTGTTTCCATTGTTCCCCGTCTATTTGCCGTGAAGTGAAGGGACTGGAGGCCATGATCTTTGTTTTTTGAATGTTGAGCTTTAAGCCAGCTTTTTCACTCTCCTCTTTCACCTTCATCAAGAGGTTCTTTAGTTCCTCTTTGCTTTCTGCCATTAGGGTGGTGTCATCTGTGTATCTGAGGTTGTTGATATTTCTCCTGCAATCTTGATTCCAGCTTGTGCTTCATCCAGCCTGGCATTTTGTATGATGTATTCTGCATATAAGTTGAATAAGCAGGGTGACAATATACAGCCTTGACATACTCCTTTCCTGATTTGGAACCAGTCTGTTCCATGTTCTAACTGTTATTTCTTGACCTGCAGGCGGATTTCACAGGAGGCAGGTAAGGTGGTGTGGTATTTCCATCTCTTGAAGAATTTTCCACAGTTTGTTGTGATCTACATAGTCAAAGGCTTTAGCATAGTCAATGAAGCAAAAGTAGATGTTTTTCTGGAATTCTCTTGCCTTTTCTATAATCCAACAGATGTTGGCAATTTGATCTCTGGTTCCTCTGCCTTTTCTAAATCCAGCTTGAACATGCGGTAGTTCTCGGTTCATGTACTGTTGAAGCCTGACTTGGAGAACTTTCAGCACTACTTTCTAACATTTGAAACGAGTGCAGTTGTGTGGTAGTTTGAACATTCTTTGGCATTGCCCTTCTTTGGGATTGGAATGAAAATTGACCTTTCCCAGTCCTGTGGCCACTGCTGAGCTTTCCAAATTTGCTGGCATATTGAGTGCAGCACTTTGACAGCATCATCTTTTAGGGATGGAAATAGCTCAGCTGGGATCCCATCACCTCTACTAGCTTTGTTCATAGTGATGCTTCCTAAGGCTCACTTGACTTCACACTCCAAAATGTCTGGCTCTTGGTGCGTGATCACACCATCGTGGTTATCTGAGTCGTGAAGATCTTTTTTGTATAGTTCTTCTGTATATTCTTGACACCTCTTCTTAATATCTTCTGCTTTGGTTAGGTCCATACTGTTTCTTCCTTTAGCGAGCCCATCTTTGCATGAAATGTTCCCTTGGTATCTCTAATTTTCTTGCAGCGATCTCTAGTCTTTCCCATTCCTCTATTTCTTTGCATTGTTCACTTAGGAAGGCTTTCTTATCTCTCTTTGCTATTCTTTGGAACTTTGCATTCAGATGGATATATTTTTCCTTTTCTCCTTTGCCTTTTGCTTTTCTTCTTTTCATAGCTATTTGTAAGGCCTCCTCTGGCAACCATTTTCCCTTTTTGCACTTCTTTTTCTCGGAGATGTTTTTGATCACCATCTCCTGTACAGTGTTATGAACCTCTATGCATAGCTCATCAGGCACTCTGTCTATCAGATTTAATCCCTTGATTTTATTTGTCACTTCCACTGTGATATCATAATTACATAATATCATATCATGATTTAGGTCATACCTGAATGGTCTAGTGGTTTTCCCTACCTTCTTCAATTAAAGCCTGAATTTTGCAATAAGAAGTTCTTGATCTGAGCCACAGTCAGCACCCAGTCTTGTTTCTGCTGACTGTATAAAGCTTCTCCATTTTGGCTGCAAAGAATATAATCCATCTGATTTCAATATTGACCATCTGGTGACGTCTATGTGTAGGGTCATTTCTTGTGCTATTGGAAGAGGGTGTTTGCCATGACCAGTGCATTCTCTTGGCAAAACTCTGTTATCCTTTGACCTGCTTCATTTTGTACTTCAAGGCCAAATTTGCCTGTTACTCCAGGTACCTCTTGACTTCCTATTTTTGCATTCCATTCCCNTGACCATCTGGTGACGTCTATGTGTAGGGTCATTTCTTGTGCTATTGGAAGAGGGTGTTTGCCATGACCAGTGCATTCTCTTGGCAAAACTCTGTTATCCTTTGACCTGCTTCATTTTGTACTTCAAGGCCAAATTTGCCTGTTACTCCAGGTACCTCTTGACTTCCTATTTTTGCATTCCATTCCCCATGATGAAAAGAACTGCCAGGGATGTCCTCAGGTCTCTTTTATAAGGGCATTAATCCCATTCATAATCTAATCAGCTCCCACTCATAACCTGCTGCTGCTGCTAAGTCACTTCAGTCGTGTCTGACTCTGTGTGACCCCATAGACGGCAGCCCACCAGGCTCCCCCATCCCTGGGATTCTCCAGGCAAGAATACTGGAGTGGGTTGCCATTTCCTTCTCCAATGCATGAAAGAGAAAAGTGAAAGTGAAGTCGCTCAGTCTGTCCGACTGTTAGCGACCCCATGGACTGCAGCCCACCAGGCTACTCCATCCATTGGATTTTCCAGGCAAGAGTACTGGGGTGGGGTGCCATTGCCTTCCCNTAGCGACCCCATGGACTAGTCAGCTTCTAATATCATCACATTGGACAGTAGAGTTCAACATACGAATTTGCTGGTGGGAGAAACATGAATATGCAGTCCACAGCAACATCTAACCCATCCCCCTCTTTTTACCACAGTGACAACAGAAGTCTAAAGAAGGAAAGTGGTTTACCCACTTTCCCACTTTACTCAGATTCACAAAGTTTTTGGTAAAACTGTAACCATTTATTCAGTTAACCAATTTCTCTGCACCTCATGGCCTCTCAAATAGGTAAATTTAGGCAAAAGTGTGTGGCTCTCAATGTCAATTCAATAGCTGAAGTTAAACACAGAGACAATAATATTAAGGTATCAGATGTTCATCTTTTTTTTTTGAAATGTAATTGACTTATAACACTTTATTAATTTTAGGTTTACAAATAGTTATAAGATAGTCATAAAAATTGTTTTTCTTATGATGAAAATGTTTAAAATGTACTCTTTGAGCAACTTCCAAGTATGCAACACAGTATTATTAACTATAGTCATTATGCTTTACATTATACACATTTTATTTCAAAACTGAAAATTTGTAACATTTGACCTCCTTTACCCATTTTGCCCACCCCCCCAGTTCTGCCTATTTTTTGTTTATGCTTTTTAGATTCTGTATGTCCATTAGATCATATAGTAATTTTCTTTCTCTGACTTATTTCACTTATAATACCTTCAGAATTCATCCATGATGTGACAAATTGCATTCTGTTTTATGGATGAATAATATTCCATTGTATACCACAATTTTTTATCCATTCATCCATCAGTGAACACTTAGATTTTTTCCATATTAAGTAAACATAGACACATGTGTATGTATCTGTAAACATGTGTATGTGTATGTAAATAAGACATGTGTATGTGCATGTAAACAAAACGTGTATGTCTTTTTGTGTTAGTGTTTTCATTTCTTTGGTTAAGCATCTGAAAGTAGAATGCTGGATCATGTGATAGACCTGTTTTTAATTTTTTGAGGAAACTCTATACTGTTTTCCATAGTGGTTGCACCAGTTTTACTTTCCCACAACTGTGCACAAGGGTTCCCTTGCTATTTCTCATCTTTTTGATAACAACCTTTCTGATAGGTGTGAGATGGTGTCTCATTATGGTTTTGATTTGCATTTCTCTGATGATTGAGCATCTTTTCATGTGTCTGTTTGCTATCTATGTTTTCTTTGGAAAAATGTCTTTTGAGATCCTTGGCTCATTTTTTCATTGAATGTAAGTTTTTTGTTTTTTGTTTTGCTATTAAGTTGTATGAGTTTTTTGTTTTTGTTTTTGTTTTTGTTTTTTTAAATAAATTTTGGATATTACCTCCTTATCAGACATATGATTTGCAAATATCTTCTCCCATTCCATAGGTTGCCTTTTAATCTTGTTGATGGATTCCTTTGCTGTGCAGAAGTTTTTCAGTTTGATACAGTCCTGTTGCTTGTTTTTCCATTAGTTACATTTGCTTTTGCTGTTAAATCCAAAACTCATCACCAAGACTGACTCCAAGGAACTTACCACCTATGCTTTCTTCTAGAATTTTATGATGTCAAGTCTATGTTCAAGTCTTTAATCTATTTGGGGTTAGTTTTTGTGTATGGTATAAGATATGGGTCTAGTTTCATTCATTTGCATGTAGCAGTATAGTTTTGTCAGCACTATACATTAAAGAGACTGCTCTTGCCCCATTGTATATTCTTGGCTCTTTTGTGGTAAATTAATTGATCATATAGGCCTAGCCTTATTTCTGAGCTCTCAATTCAGTTCCATTGATCTATATGTTTGTTTTTTATGCTAATACCATGCTATTTTGATTATTTACAGCTTTGTAATATAGTTTGAAATCAGTGAAGATAATGTTTCTGGCTTAGTTTTTCCCCCCTTAGGATTGCTTTGGCTATTTGGGATCCAGATGTTCACTTTTTCTCTGGCATTACAACAGATTTTACCAATTATTTCAGCACCTCCAAATCTCTGTTAACTGGAATTTCCATGAAAGATGCTCATAATTCTTTCAGATTTCACTGTACCTTCTGGATCATCAGAGAAAAGACAAAGTTGTGGTCAGTGCAGTTTCACTTTTGGCAATCTACTTTATTCTCTCTCTCCATATGGCATTTTATCTTGCATCTTCTAAACTCAGAGTCAGCTTATTAACCAGAGCAGCCGGGCTGAGCAAGAATGGTTAAAAGTTGGTGGAGGTGGGTCATTTTTCTTTTCAGAAAATTCAGTAGGTTCTAAGTATAACGGGAGGAAAACTGGGACAAAATAACAGAGAGAAAATTGCTATAATACAGCATCAAGGTCTCTCAGACATAGAAAACATTTATGCTTCTTCATTCACGGAGAAAGCTTCCTAAAGCTTATACATGAAACCTCAATAAACTTGTTGCTACTGCTGCTAAGTCGCTTCAGTTATGTCCGACTTTGTGCGACCCCATAGACGGTAGCCCACCAGGCTCCGCCATCCCTGAATTCCCCAGGCAAGAACACTGGAGTGGGTTGCCATTTCCTTCTCCACTGCATGAAAGTGAAAAGTGAAAGTCAATAAACTTACCTTCTTCCAAATGTGTAAAGCAGCAGAACTAGGTCTTACTTCAGGAAACACTTGGAAGGAGTGTGGCCAGTGAGAATCCAGGTGACTCTGAATACTGAACACCAGATAAGCAGAGGTCACCATTGCCAAAGGCCTGGAGGTCCAGGAATTGGGTTATGGGGCTTGGATTTCCCAGGACTCCGAGCAAAGGAGATTGGCCTGCAGAACGTTGGTTAAGGAGTATCTCGAGATCCACACTCGAGGGAGTGAAGGGCAGGGGATAAGACTGGGGAGAGGGGGAAGTGCAGCAGCAGAAGGCCACAGACTGGGATAACTCGTTCAGGAAGTCTAAAGCTAGGATAACTATTCAAAGATGTCTCCAGCCATCGCTGGATGAGTCCAGCCCGGGCAGAGTCACGAGGCCCTTGCCAGCTGAGGAGGGTCCTCCACTGGGCACACAGCTGAGGGTTTTTGGCCAGGGGACCTCCAAGCACCTGGGAAGATCAGTGCTTCATTCCCGAAGGGAGCCTGGGGGGCACATCAGCAGTATCCTAGAGACACAAGGGTGCTCTTCTGGTGGGTGCAAGGCTTTACAAAGCCAGGCAAGAGTATTAGGGCTGTCATCCCAAGAAAGGGGTCAGGGCATAGCTCCTATCCCAAGAACAAGAGGAGTGCCTGGGCTTGAAGGATGAATCCAGCCTTTGCAACAGAGCACAAACTAGACTCAAGGTCAGGCCTGTGACGATAGAGAGCCAGACAGGAGGGGGCCAGATAGAGGGCTCCTGAATGCAGAGATATGGCCTGGGGCCTGGGCCTTACTGCCCTTTCTCCTCCACCAGCTTGATAGTAAGAAATCACTAGAAGGCCAGCAGAACTGTCTGGGTCACACACACATACGCAGTTTGGGGTGTGTGGCTAAATGGAGAAGTAAAAGGAGATTACTGATGTACTGAGTGAGGAGTAGGGCCAGTCTAGTGCTAGGGGTGGGCGTATGGATGGGGACGTGATGGGGAACTTCTCAGCCTCACCAACTTGAAGGAGATGGGGAAGGCAGGAGAAATCCAGTGGGGGTAGAAAAACATACAACTGATAATACCTTACATATACAGGATGTTTCACATTTTTCAAAATTCTATGTGTGTGTGTGATCCCAGTTTGCTAATTCTGCTCCTATTATGTTTATATTAAAAAAAATATAATCTGTGAATGAATGTGACAAATCCTATCCTTGTAACACAGCTGATCACTCTCTCTATGTGTGTCTCTGTCTCCTCTCTCTGTGTGTATCTCTGTGCCTCTGGGTGTTTCTCTGTCTCTGTCTCTCTCAGGACTCTGGAATTGTGAGCAATACCCAGCAGGAGAGTGTCTGGAGTGTGTGGTTTTGTAAGAGTTGAGCCATTGCAGGTTTCCTTGGCCACACGACCGTTCTTGTCCAGAAAGATGCCTCTAATGGCCCTTTCTTCTCTTCACCCTTCACTTTCTTCATTCACAGTGCTAAATGACATCATCATTTTTTGGAGATTCACCTAAACTGTGAAGATGGTGAGGTCATGTCACCACTTTGCCAATGAGATCGCTTTAATGTTTATCCAAACCCACCATAGTGCTGTCAATGACTCAGGACAACTGTTGAGTATCTTCCCCAGATATTGTTCAGCCTGGAGGATGGAAGTGTTTTGTGTGAGAAAATATAAAATAGAGAAAGAGAAGATCCCGAGCATACTAAATGTTAATCAAACATGGCTCTGCAAGAGGTGATGTTAGAAAAGAAATTGGATGTCTCCTGAGGTGATCACATTCTCTTGTTGTAAAAAGTTAAAGATAAGTCTCAAGAGTGCCTATTAACTTCAGTGTGGTGTACCACATCTTCACCTCCACAAGCTGCTTTGAATGTTCTACAGAGAAGGCAGAATGGAAAATCATGTACACACAACTGAGGCACTGATTTTCAACTTCCAGTGCTAGCTGCTCACAAGTGATTCTTTGATGACACATCTTATTATCATAATGAGTGAAATCTAACTCTTCAGGGCCAATTAACAAATGCTTTATTCAGATATTTGCATGCTTAGAACTATTGAGGAATGTCCTTGCACAGCCACATCTTCCTGTCTGTTCTCAAATACGTAATTAATGGCCTTGCTCCATGATAAAACACACTGTGTTTTCCAAAAAATGATTAAAAGTTTTTTTTAAAAAAGGTATTTTGTGTGTCACTGCAATTGAAATTGTCCTTCAACACAAAATGGTGAAAAATTATTGTAAACAAATTTATTGTAGTGACAGGACTACAAATCTATTGTAGTCCCACGTGCCTCAGTGGTAAGGAATTTGTCTCCTGGATCCAATGCAGGAGACACAGGAGTTTGATCCTTGGGTTGAGAAGATCCCCTGGAGAAGGAAATGGCAACCCACTTCAGTATTCTTGCTTGGAAAACTCCATAAACAGAGGAGACTGGCAGACTACAATCCATGATGTCACAAAGATTCGGGCATGACTGATTGACTGACCAAGCATGCATGCACTGTAGTAACAATTACAGAGGATTCAGCTCTGGAGGTTGTCTGACAACTAATTCATCCAGAGACTTTAAGAATATATTATATTGTGTATTATATGCAAAAGGTTATGTTCTATTATATCAGACTGCCAGGAGAAATATCAATAACCTCAGATATGCAGATGATGCCGCCCTAATGGCAGAAAGCAAAGAGGAACTAAAGAGCCTCTTGATGAAGATGAAAGAAGAGAGTGAAAAAGCTGGTTTAAAACTCATCATTCAAAAACGAAGATCAAGGCATCCGATCCCATCACTTCATGTCAAATAGATGGGGAAAAATGGAAACAGTGACAGACTTTATTTTCTTGTGCTCCAAAATCACTGCAGACGGTGACTGCAGCTATGAAATTAAAAGATGCTTGCTCCTTGGAAGAAAAGTTACGACAAACTTAGACTGTATTAAAAAGCAGAGACATTACTTTGCCAGCAAAAGTCCATATAGTCAGAGCTATGGTTTTTCCAGTAGTCATGTATAGATGTGAGAGTTGGACCATAAAGAAGGCCAAGCGCCAAAGAATTGATGCTTTTGAACTGTGGTGTTGGAGAAGACTCGAGACTCCCTTGGATAGCAAGGAAGTCAAACAAGTCAGTCCTAAAGGAAATCAACACTTCATTGGAAGGACTGATACTGAGGCTGAAGCTCCAATAGTTTGGCCACCTTTTCACTGGAAAAGACTCTGATGCTGGGAAAGACTGAGGGCAGGAGGAGAAGGGGGGCAACAGAGGATGAGTTGATTGGATGGAGTCATCTACTCAATAGACATGAACTTGAGTAAACTCTGGGAGATAGTGAAGGACAGGGAAGCCTGGTGTGCTGTAGTCACTGGGGTCACAGAGTCAGGCATGACCTCATGAACAACAGCAAGAATACTACTGCAAGAATTTCAAGAGTTTTCTCAATGTCACTTTGGATAAAATTCTGCAATTCTTTTTTTTTAAAAACAGCTTTTTTGAAATTCATTTAAGTATTCAATGATGTTTCCTACATTTTGCTATTCATTTTCAAAGTGATTATTCTCCTTGGTAAAACTATACACTGAGTTTTCCTAATCACATGAATCATTTTTAATTTGGGTGTTTTGGTTGCTCCTGTATCTGGGTTATTCTTTTGTAGAGAACTCTGAAAGCCCTGGGATTCTCTGATGACAGCTTTTAACAAATACTTGGTTGCCTCTGCATTATAATCAGAATACCAAGAAATCTGCCTGGCTAATCCTATTTAACATCACAAAAGACACCAAGGGCAGGCCATGATATGTTAAACATTTACCGTTTGCATATAAGTCTGTCTTTTGCAATTATATTTTAGAATGGTTTATTCCACTGTCAAAATACAACGTGTTTCATCATCATTAAATAAATTTTTCTTTGCTTTTTGGAAGGTGTATAGCCTATCTATCATTGAGAAAGATTGCCCCAATACAGCATATAAAGGTGCTGTGAATTTTGAACCTTATGAACATCTGTCCCTTGGTGTACTTAAACAGCTTGCAGTGCATATTAAAAGCCAGCTGATCTAATTTAGCACGACAGTGATCCACTTTGAAAATAAATAGAACTGTTAGGCTTTCAATCAGCATATATTTAATCAAAAGGTAAATGAAGGAAGACTAGGAAAGAAATAATTATTTGACAGTTTTAATTGAAATCCATGTATATACTAAGTGTAAGATACTTAGCAGTTATGAAGAAACAAACTCTGTGCTGAGAGATGTGAGCAGCAAACATGGAACGATGAAGGCTACATAAAGGAATACATATATTTGGGGATAATTTGCATGGAGAGACCCAAAGGCCAAAGCAGCTTGGAGAAGAGAGATCAACATAGACCACAAGTAATAGGGAATTTTTTATGGAGAAAACAGGACATGTGCTGGACCTAAGAGATGGTTAATATTCTCAACAGGAAGTTTTCGAATTTGGGAACACTTTGGTACATACAGCCATAATTCTGATGGAGTGGCATAATCTGTATTTCAGTTCAGTTCAGTCACTCAATCGTATCCGACTCTTTGCAACCCCATGAACCACACCACATCAGGCCTCCCAGTCCATCACCAACTCCCGGAGCTTACTCAAACTCATGTACATTGAGGCGTTGATGCCATCCAACCATCTCCTTCTCTGTCGTCCCCTTCTCCTCGTTCCTTCAGTCTTTCCCAGCATCAGGGTCTTTTCAAATAGGTCAGCTCTTTGCATCAGGTGGCCAAAGTATTAGAGTTTCAGATTTAACATCAGTCCTTCCAATCAACACCTATGGACTGATCTCCTTTAGGATGGACTGGTTGGATGTCCTTGTAGTCCAAGGGACTCTCAAGAGTCTTCTCCAACACCACAGTTCAAAAGAGTCAATTCTTTTGTGCTCAGCTTTCCTCACAGTCCAACTCTCACATCCACACATGACTACTAGAAAAACCACAGCCTTGACTAGATGGACCTTTGTTGACAAAGTAATGTCTCTGCTTTTTAATATGCTGTCTAGGTTAGTCATAATTTTCCTTCCAAGGAGTAAGCGTCTTTTAATTTCATGGATGCAATCACCATCTGCAGTGATTTTGGAGCCCCAAAAGATAAAGTGAGCCACTGTTTCCCCATCTATTTGTCATTAAGTGATGGGACCAGATGCCACGACCTTAGTTTTCTGAAAGTTGAGCTTTAAGCCAACTTTTTCACTCTCCTCTTTCACTTTCAAGAGGCTCTCTAGTTCTTCTTCACTTTCTGCCATAAGGGTGGTGTCATCTGCATATCTGAGGTTATTGATGTTTCTCCTGGCAATCTTGATTCCAGCTTGTGCTTCTTCCAGCCCAGCGTTTCTCATGATGTACTCTGCATCTAAGTTAAATAAGCAGGGTGACAATATACAGCCTTGACATACTCCTTTTCCTATTTGGAACCAGTCTGTTGTTCCATGTCCAGTTCTAACTGTTGCTTCCTGATCTGCATACAGGTTTCTCAAGAAGCAGATCAAGTGGTCTGGAATTCCCATCTCTTTCATAATTTTCCACAGTTTATTGTGATGCGCACAGTCAAAAATTTGGCATAGTCAATAAAACAGAAATAGATGTTTTTTCTAGAACTCTTTTACTTTTTCGATGATCCAATGGATGTTGGCAATTTGATCTCTGGTTCCTCTGCTTTTCTAAACCCAGCTTGAACATCTGGAGGTTCATAGTTCATGTATTGCTGAAGCCTGGCTTGGAGAATTTTGAGCATTACCTTACTAGCATGTGAGATGAGTACAATTGTGTGGTAGTTTGAGCATTCTTTGGCATTGCCTTTCTTTGGGATTGNTGCATGTCAGGTGGTCTGGTATTCCCATCTCTTTCAGAATTTTCCTGTTTATTGTGATCCACACAGTCAAAGGCTTTGGCATAGTCAATAAAGCAGAAATAGATGTTTTTCTGGAACTCTCTTGCTTTTTCGATGATCCAGCAGATGCTGGTAATTTTATCTCTGGTTCCTCTGTCTTTTCTAAAACCAGTTTGAACATCTGGAAGTTCACAGTTCATGTATTGCTGAAGCCTGGCTTGGAGAATTTCAAGCATAGTAAAATACACTAGCGTGTGAGATGAGTGCAATTGTGTGGTATTTTGAGCATTCTTTGGCATTGCCTTCCTTTGGGATTGGGATGAAAACTGACCTTTTCCAGTCCTGTGGCCACTGCTGAGTTTTCCAAATTTGCTGGCATATTGACTGCAGGACTTCTACAGCATCATCTTTCAGGATTTGAAATACCTCAACTGGAATTCCATCACCTCCACTAGCTTTGTTCGTAGTGATGCTTCCTAAGGCCCACTTGACTTCACATTCCAGGATGTCTGGCTCTAGGTGAGTGATCACACCATTGTGATTATATGGGTCGTGAAGATCTTTTTTTGTACAGTTCTTCTGTGTATTTTTGCCACTTCTTCTTAATATCTTCTGCTTCTGTTAGGTCCCTACCATTTCTGTCCTTTATTGAGCCCATCTTTGCATGAAATGTTTCCTTGGTATCTCTAATTTTCTTGAAGAGATCTCTAGTCTTTCCCATTCTGTTGTTTTCCTCTATTTCTTTTCACTGATCGCTGAGGATGGCTTTCTTATTTCTCCTTTCTATTCTTTGGAACTCTGCATTCAGATGGTTATATCTTTCCTTTTTTTCCTTGGCTTTTCGCTTCCCTTTTATTCACAGCTATTTGTAAGGCCTCCTCAGACAGCCATTTTGCTTTTTTGCATTTCTTTTTCTGGGGGGATGATCTTGCTCCCTGTCTCCTGTACAATGTCACAAACCTCCACCCATCATTCTTCAGGCACTCTATCAGATGTAATCCCTTGAATCTGTTTGTCACTTTCACTGTATAATTGTAAGGGATTTGATTTAGGTCGTACCTAAATGGTCTAGTGGTTTTCCCTACTTTATTCAATTTAAGTCTGAATTTGGCAATGAGGAGTTCATGATCTGAGCCACAGTCAGCTCCCTGTCTTGTTTTTGTTGACTGTATAGAGTTTCTCCATCTTTGGCTGCAAAGAATATAATCAATCTGATTTCGGTGTCGACCATCTGGTGATGTGAGGTTTAGTGAGACTCTATTACTTTTCCAAAGTCATATAGCCTGTAAGCAGTGGTTGTAGCAAATGCTAACAGTCAATACAAATAGAGGCAGTTAAATCCAGAGCCCAAACTCCAAAGTACCACACATTGTAGTGACCATACTATCTACACCTATAACTAACTTATCTCAGACACTCCCTGCAATAGACTAAACCATGTCCCTCCAAAATTCATATTTTTAGGTCTTAATCAACACCTAGTATCTCAGAACATGAATGTATTTAAGAAAAAAAATCCTTTCAAAGGTGATCAAGTTAAAATGAGGCCATTAGGGTTCAGCCATAACCCAACTGATTGGTGCCCTTATAAGAAGAAATTTGGACACAGACTCGAGGGTTGCCTGAGCACAGGGACTTACCCCAGGCCACATGGTTTGGACATGGTCAAGATGGAGCTCATGTCTAGCTTTTAAGACTTAAAATTTTGTTCTAAAAGCAGCAAGTTAAATGGCACCAACCATTGTGTCATATCACAATTCTGATTCATTAGACAGAAAAAAGGATTAATAAATTAGAGAATTGTCAAGTATGGGACTAAATTACCAAACTATGGTTTTAAAAAGTTTTAAATGTAAGTCCAGATTTAGGTGTTATGGTATTCCAATAGATTTCATAATATTGCCCACATGAATACAACACATATTCACTCAGTTCAGTTGCTCAGTCATGTCCGACTCTTTGTGACCCCATGAATCGCAGCACGCCAGGCTTCCCTGTCCATCACCAACTCCCGGAGTTCACTCAAACTCATGTCCATTGAGTCAGTGATGCCATCCAGCCATCTCATCCTCTGTCATCCCCTTCTCCTCCTGCCCCCAATCCCTCCCTCCCAGCATCAGGGTATTTTCAAATGAGTCAACTCCTCACATGAGGTGGGCAAAGTATTTGAGTTTCAGCTTTAGCATTAGTCCTTCCAAAGAACACCCAGGGCTGAGCTCCTTTAGGATGGACTGGTTGGACCTCCTTGCAGTCCAAGGGACTCTCAAGAGTCTTCTCCAACACCACAGTTCAAAAGCATCAATTCTTCGGCACTCAGCTTTCTTCACAGTCCAACTCTCACATCCATATATGACCACTGGAAAAACCATAGCCTTGACTAGATGGACCTTAGTCGGCAAAGTAATGTCTCTGCTTTTGAATATGTTATCTAGGTTGGTCATAACTTTTCTTCCAAGGAGTAAGCGTCTTTTAATTTCATGGCTGCAGTCATCATCTGCAGTGATTTTGGAGCCCCCCCAGAAAAAGTCTGACACTGTTTCCACTGTTTCCCCATCTATTTCCCACGAAGTGATCGGACCGGATGCCATGATCTTAGTTTTCTGAATATTGAGCTTTAAGCCAACTTTTTCACTCTCCTCTTTCACTTTCATCAAGAGGCTTTTTA
>SJYX01004381.1:488409-500304 GCA_006410675.1 Oreotragus oreotragus
ACTCTCAAGAGTCTTCTCCAACACCACAGTTCAAAAGCATCAATTCTTCGGCACTCAGCTTTCTTCACAGTCCAACTCTCACATCCATATATGACCACTGGAAAAACCATAGCCTTGACTAGATGGACCTTAGTCGGCAAAGTAATGTCTCTGCTTTTGAATATGTTATCTAGGTTGGTCATAACTTTTCTTCCAAGGAGTAAGCGTCTTTTAATTTCATGGCTGCAGTCATCATCTGCAGTGATTTTGGAGCCCCCCCAGAAAAAGTCTGACACTGTTTCCACTGTTTCTCCATATATTTCCCACGAAGTGATTGGACTGGATGCCATGATCTTCGTTTTCTGAATGTTGAGCTTTAAGCCAACTTTTTCACTCTCCTCTTTCACCTTCAAGAGGCTTTTTATTTCCTCTTTACTTTCTGCCATAAGGGTGGTGTCATCTGCATATCTGTGGTTATTGATATTTCTCCTGGCAATCTTGATTCCAGCTTATGCTTCTTCCAGCCCAGCGTTTCTCATGATGTACTCTGTGTATAAGTTAAATAAGCATGGTGACAATATACAGCCTTGACATACTCCTTTTCCTATTTGGAACCAGTCTGTTATTCCATGTCCAGTTCTAACTGTTGCTTCCTGACCTGCATAGAGGTTTCTTAAGAGGCAGGTCAGGTGGTCTGATATTCCCATCTCTTTAAGAATAAATGCCTACATTTATTTGATATCATGTGAGAGCCCAGGGTAATACTTGTTAATAAAAGATATGGTCTCTTATCTCTAAGAAAATATATTCTAATTGAAGAAGTAGAAAATAATCATACAAATCATTGTTTTCCTGAATCTGTGAAACTTTTTAAAAAGATGTCCATCGAGTCCAATTAGCATAAAACAAGATATCTGACCTCTAGGAGGGAGTTCCCTGATGATAATCTCAATTCTAAAAAATAAACTGGAGTTAAAAAGGTGTATAGACTTCATCCACATGAAAAATTCAGTAAATCAAAATGGATCATTCCTTGTAAAAAAAAAATAAACTTATGGCTATTAGAGAGTAAGGGGCAAGAAGGGAAAATTGGGAGACTGAGATCAACATAAACACACTACTACATATAAAATAGATAACTCATAAGGACAGACTGTGTAGAATAGAGAACTCTACTCAGTACTCTGTACTGGCCTATCTGGAAAAGGCATCTTAAAAATGAGTGGTTATATGTATATATATAAATGATTCACTTTGCTCTACACTTAAAATTAACATAACATTGTAAATCAACTATACTCCAATATCTTTTTGTTTTAAATCATGAATTACTCCTTAAATAATTAAGAAAGCCAAAAATTTACTTTTATCTGAATTTTTAGCTTCCACTATATCACTGACAAACACTAAAAGTGTTAGCTAACTAACAGTATTTTGGGGGCAGGAGTTGAGTCTAAACGTGAATGCAGTAATTATTTTGCATTTAGTGGGGTTTTGTTTCTATTGAGTGACACCTCCTGCATGATGTTAACGCATTGCATCACCAAGTCCTTACTATAAAACACCTCTATTTAAGAAAGTATTTTCCAGAAAGTAATTTTAATATTTCTGAGCAAGAAGTTGTATTTAGATAAATGTTATGAACATTTATCTACATAAACAGCCTTCAAAAGTGCATTAGTCAGCTTTAGCCTACAGTGTAAGATAAGATTATTTTTCTTTCACTTCTAGACAGAAAATACCATTTATGCTTCTGAGAAGTATAAAAGTGTATAGGAAATTATTTGAGAACTCAATGTACTTACTAGCATTAATAAAGGCATTTACATTATTGTACTTACATAGCAAATCTGCAAAACTGAATAGCAATTTTGTAAAAGATTTATTTTATAATATAATAATATTTATAGAATAATACAGTCCAATAAGGATGTTGCCAGGTGACTCAGTGGTAAATAATCCACCTGCCAAGTAGGAAATGTAGGTTCAATGCCTGCATCAGAAAGTTCCCATGGAGGAGGAAATGGCAACCCACTCTGGTATTCTCGCCTGGAAAATCCCATGGAGAGAGAAGCCTGGCATGCTACAGCCCATGGCTCACAAAGAGTCAGACATGACTCAGAGACTAAACAACAACAATAGTACAATACCAATTTGTACATAATATATAGAAATATTCATATACTGTCTATATTTATATACCTGATCCTCACATTAACTCTTTCAGATAAGCAGATAATGTCTTATTTCCATTCATAGTCAGTAACACTGAAAATCAGCCCGGTTGAATGATTTCTCTCAAGTCTACTAGCCATAAATGGAATCACTGTCAGGAATTCAAGTCTCCTAATATCCATATGTATACGCACATATACGTGTATATATATACATTCTGATATTTATTTTTTTATATTCTCCCATGAGGTCTAAACACCAATTCAGTGAGATTAGGATAAGAAAGAAGAAAACATGAAAAGAGTACAAAAGTATTCAGAAAGAGAATAAAGAGAACAGAAGGACACCAAGCACACTGAGAGAGAGAAATAATTAAATTTGAACCAATCTTGGCGATGAAGGGCAAATGAAGTAGAGGAAATAATATTCGAGTGTAAACAGGAGAGGAGATGGCTTGTCAAATGCTTCCAAATTATAAGATTTTTTTGCTATGGACCATTTTGAAGGTCTTCGTTGTTACAACACTGCTTCTATTTTATATTTCTGGGTTTTTTTTTTTTTTTTTTTTTTTTGCCACTCGGCATGTGGGATCTTAGCTCCCTGACCAGGGATTGAACCTGCACCGCCTACATTGAAAGGTGAAGTCCTAACCACTGGACCACCAGAGAAGTCCCACAAATTAAAAATTCTAATACATTTTCTCATTTGGGCCTCAAGATCAACTTTTGAACAGGCTGAACATACATTATTGTTAACATTCTCATTTTACTGAAACTTAGAGATACAGTAACTTTCTCAAAGATACAAACAGTAAGTGGTGAAAGCTGGAGTTCAACAGGAGTCTGTTCAATCAAGATTCCACTGCCTTTTCCCTATGCCCTTAGGTTTTCCTAACACTGCGAAACATGTTTGAAGGTACAGCTTTCATACTTTCATTAGAAAGGAAATGATGAGAAGACAAATAAGAAAACTAAAATACCTATTTTATTCTCTGAAAAGAGAAACAAAAAACTAATATGTGTGCTAAGAGATGCATACTAAGTCACTCAGTCGTATCCGAGTCTTTGGGACCCTATGGATGGAAGCTCACCAGGCTCTTTTGTTCAAGGGATTCTCCAGGCAAGAATACTGGAGTGGGTTGCCATTTCCTCTTCCAAGGAATCTTCCCAACCCACAGATCAAACCCGTGTCACTTACATCTCCTGCATTGGCATGTGTGCTCTTTACCACTAGCACCACCTGGGAAGCTCATGCTAAAGAGTACACCAGGATTTTTGTTTGTTTATTTTGTTTTAATGATAAGATTTCTGTTTCTGGCCAAAATATAGGAAAAAGGAAAGGAGATTTCCTCCCCCTGAACAAAAAATTTTTAATTAGGATAAAAACTACATTAAACCATAGTTTTCTGATACTGGACATTAGGTAATGCAGGCCATGATCCCTGGGAGTGAGAATAAAACCCCAGTTAGATCTTCATTGCCACAGTTTACTGTCTATAGGCTGTTGCATAGAGAGAGAAAACACAGGTAGAGCACAACAGTCTCCCTGAGGTAAGGACACAAAGCTGCGGGTTGGGGAGACCAAGAGAACTAATGTTTACGTGGCATGGTACCAAGAGGAGAGAACTTCGAGGAGAGATTTGTAGCAAATTATCCACCTAGAGTCTTCAAATGTGTGATAATAAATAATTCTACATGAGAAAACTTCTCAAGGCTGGGGGGAAAAATCGCCCTAAGAAGTAGAGGAAATAATATTTGAATTTAAACAGGAGAGGAGATGGCTTGTGTCCCCACCAATAAAATGGGGGAAAATCTGTCATTCGGTTAGAAATCTGAGAAGGTATTTCTCTAGTAGGGGGACAAAATAATCCCCAAAAGGCTGCTCTGGTTCCACCTAACAAAGCTTAAAAGCAAGGCTGGAAATTATCTATGTATTTTCAAGTAACTTTACTGTGTTCCAGAACAAACTTCAAGGACATTTAGAGGAAAGAAAAATATGCATCAACAAACAGAAAGTAACTAGAAGACAATCCAAAATTACCACAGACAAACCAAGAAATAGGAGATGCAATTCATGTTAAGAAGGAAAAATCAGTCCAAAGAACTGGACTTGTGATTCCAGCAAAGTAATAGGAACTGGAGATACACTTCTGCAGTACTGCAGAACTTACTACACTTCTGTAGTAAGTAAACAAATAAAAACAAACACATAAAATATATGAAACAATGGTTTTCAAGGTACTGAACAGTAGTCTCTTGAAATGGAGACAAGTGATCCATGATAAATAGATAGTAAACAAACAAGGTGAACCTTAAAATTGCCCGAGCTTACTGTCCTTAGAACATTTACAGGTCACGAGAATGGAGGAGAAGCTCAGGTACAGCCATGCAGACCCTGTGTCAAGGAGACAGCTGAGATTCCAGGAAGCTGAAGGCAGTTGAAATTTATCAAAACAGGATATTGGAGATGAGAGATCACTGGAAACCCTAGAAATATGAATAACCTTTAAGGATTCCACAGAGTACTGATCACCAAACACATATGAGTAACTACTCAAGATCAAAGAAAGGTCCATTTGAAATGATTAAAGAGAACAGTACCCTGTGTTTATACAGGATCAGGACTAGTACCTGTTCCTATAAACCACACTGGAAAAATCTCAAAGTTCATAAGGCAACTCATCCCTACTGGACAGAATACTCAAAAGGGCTGTGTCATAGTAGTAGGTGATAATTAGCTATAGTGTGAATATTTCTCCCCTTTTACCTAACAAATGGTAATAGCAAGACCCAAAAGGATTCAGTTTTCAGTGAACAGAACTGTATCTGAGAACAAAATTAAAATTTATTTACAAAAATAAAAAAATCATTCACTACTCAATAATATAAAACAATGTCTGGTATTCAAATAAAAATTACCAAGCATGCTAAAGAAGCAAGAAAATAGTGAGAAGAAAAATCAATCAATTAAAACTAACTCAGAACTGTCACAGATGTTGTAATTATCAGACAAGGACAACAAAACAGTTATAACCATGCTCCATATGTTTGAAAATATAAAGAAGAGACATGGAAGATACAAATTACAAAAAATAAAAATTGGACCTTGGAGTACAAAATTTTAAATATACTACATATGATTAATGGTAAATTGGATGTCATCAAAAAATGATTAATTAATATAAAGACATATGATATAAATGATACAAAATAAAACACAGAGGAAAAAGATAAGAGCATCAGTGGTCTGTGGGACAACTAAGATAAGACTGACATAAATGTAACTAGAGTTCTCAAAAGTTGGCCTGGGAAAGCAGAAAAAAGACTTGAAGTAATAATGGCCCCGAATTTTCCACACTGTAAACCAACAGGTCAAGAATCTCAATGAACTCTAAATATAAGAAATAGAAAGAACCCATACCAAGGCATATCATTATCAAGTTGCTCAAAAACAGTGAGGAAGTCTCTATAGCAACTACAGGGCCAGAGGGTGGGGGTAGAAAGGCTCTGTTATATGTAGAATAATAAAGACTAGGAGAATGACAGTTTTTCTCTTTGGAAATAGCACAAGTAAAAACACAGTGAGGCAGCATCTTTAAAGATCTTTAAAGCATGAAAGAAAATACTGTCAATCTAGGACTCTGTGCCCAATAAAAACATCTTTTAAAAATGATGGTGAAATAAAGACTTTTTCACATATATAAAAGTTGAAAGAATTCATCCCTTACTGCATACCTTTACTAAAAGAAATGTTAAAGGTAGATGTTCAGGCAAGAGAAAAATACATATCACATGAAACTATGGATCTACACAAAGGAAAGAATATCATTAGAAAGAGGAACTCCATGGGGAAATATATAAGAATTTTTCTTATTATTTACAACTCTTTTAAAAACAACTGCTTTAATAATAAAAAACTAAAAATCTATACATGATAATAAATTAACAAAGGAGATGCAATGAAATCATAAAATACTTGGTTTATCCAAAAGCAGAAAAGAGGATAAAGGTAGTAAGAAAACAGATGGGACCAATAGGAAACATAAAGATGGCAGACTCAATAATCTATATTTAAAGCTATATATTTTACGAAAAATAGATATTAAATGTAAATATGTTTTATATAAAATTTCAAGGCGATCAAACCAGTCAGTCCTAAAGGAAATCAACTCTGAATGTTCCTGGGAAGGACTGTTGCTGAAGCTCCAATACTACGGCCACCTGATGCAAAGAGCCGACTCACTGGAAGAGACCCAGATGCTGGGATGGATTGATGGCAGGAGGAGACGAGGATGGCAGAGGATGAGATGGTTAGATAGCATCACCAACTCAATAGACATGAGTTTGAACAAACTCTGGGAGATAGAGAAGGAAAGAAAGCCTGGTGTGCCGCAGACCATGGCGTTACAAAGAGTAGGAGATGACTTAGTGACTGAACAACAAAGAGTGTTTTAGACATAAAATATGTGTATTATATGTAAGTGTGTAAATTGAAAGGTCGTCAAATTAGATGAAAAAGGAAAATCCAACCAGTTGCTGCTTTCAAGAAACACTTTAAATATAAATATAGAAATAGGTTAAAAGTAAAAGATAATTAACATTAATCAAAAGAAAGCTTGACTGGCTATATGAATATCAGAAAATGTAGATTTCAGAGCAAAGAATATTACGAGGGATAAGGAAAATCATTTCATAATGACAAACAGATCAATTTACCAAGACAACTCTCTTACCACTCTTAATGTTTGTACCCAACAAAGGAGACCTAGACTCATAAAAGTTACATGAGAGAATATTTCTTATTGTTTCATTAGATGAAAACTATTCATATGTTTATAAGTCATAGTATCTGTTTACAATTCACTTTACGCCAGAATTATTACCCACTGGCATTTTGAATGCTTAGGAAAGTCTTGAAATTCCTTATGATCAAGTAGAAAAAGAAAAAAGTTTACTCCGTGTAACCCAAGAGAGTAAAGCTAGAATCTGACCGAAGTTAGAGCCTGTTATGACTCCAGTGAAAGGGGAAGCTCTCTAGCAATGAAATCTGTCCAGAAATAAAGCATGCGGCTGTCTTAGAGAGACTGTCTTTTACACCTCCAGAGATGGCAGAAAAACCACAACTAATGCTTAGGAGATCACATGTATGGGCTCCTACTATTGAGCCTGGGTAGAATAAGTGGATTTTAAACTACAAAACTTGAATGCTATACAGAAACCTATGTAGAAATTAACTAGAAACAATGAGGTTGGTATAGGATTAAGAAAGCGTTCAACATAGAGATTTGAAATTAAGCATTATTCTCTTGGATCCTTATATATAAGGATACTAATGCCAACCAAAAATTTAGATCAATATAAATTTGTAGGCATCATGTTGAATTTTATTAATTGAAAGCTTGAAAATCATAGTTGCTGGAAGAATTTAAAAATTAAAAAATTTTTTTCTTCATTAAGGAATCTATACTTGCCTCAGAAATGATTCAACAGAAAATAAAATATTAATGTGTCATAAAAGAAGCACAAGTGAAGTGTCCAGGAAAGATATATTATTTCTATCTGGAAGATAGCAGTGGGCCTTGAGGATTAAGAACATTTGAACATGTGGGAATGGTAACGCAACTGATTTTTCAGCAGAATGACACACACAAAATTCTAGGAGCAAAATAACGTGGGGTCTCTATGAAAGAATATGTAGTACTCCTTTTGACTGTGTTGATATATGAGAAAGGAAAGAGCAGAAAGTAATTTCAGAAGAGTGGGATGCCAGAATGACTAAAATAAACAATAATGACCATAGAATGCTGGCAAGTATTTGGAGAAACCAGATCTCTCATGTTTCTGGCAGGAATGTAAATGGTGCAGCTGCTCTGGAAAGTAAGTTGGCAGCTGCTTACAAAACTAAACATATACTAATTATACTACCCAGTAATTGCACTCCTGGGCAATTATCCCAGAAAAATGAAAACTTACATCCACACAAAAACCTCAGTAGCTTTATTTATAATATCTCCAAATTGGAAACAACAACAATGTCCCTCAATAGGTGAATGGTTAAACAAACTTTGGGCTTCCCTAGTGGCTCAGTAATAAAGAATTTGTCTGCCAATGCAGGAGACGCAAATTTGATTCCTGGGTCAGTTGAAAAGATCCCCTGGAGGAGGAAATGGCAACCCACTCCAGTATTCTTGCCTGGGAAATCCCATGGACAGCGGAGCCTGGCGGGCTATAGTCCATGCGGTTGCAACAAGTTGGATACAACTAAAACGACTGAGCATCTAAACAAATTTTAGTACACTGAGCCCTGGAATCCTATTCAGCAATAAAAGGGAATCAATTATGTATACATGTAACCACTTGGATGGATTTCAAGGGTATTATTCTAAGTGAAGGAAGGCTATCTCCAAAATGCATATACTATAGGTCAATTTATATAACATTCAAAATTACAGACGTGGAAAACAAATTGTCGGAGGTTAAGGATGGCTGTTGGAGAGGGAATGGAGGATATGGATGTGACTCTACTGAAGTAGCATGAGGGAAATCTTTGCGGTGATGGAAAACCCTATATCCTGATTGATGACAAAACTATGCATTCAATAAAATAACATGGAGCACTCACATACATTTCATCAAAATAAAATTCCTAGCTTTGCTTTTACACTACAATTATGTAAGATTTCATTTTGGGGGAAACTGGGTAAAGAATATACAGGACTTCTTCGTATGATACTATCTTAGCAAAATTCCAAAAAAAAAAAAAGTTTTAAAACATGTAGATTACAAAATCCTACTTTTTTCTCTACAAAGCTAACCGTATACTTATGATCAGACTCAGAAATCTCACTTTTCAGTATTTATTCAAAAGAAAATTAAAATATATGTTCATACAAACTTATAATATTTATAGCAATTTTGTTCATAATCACTGAGAAACAGACATGATCCAAATGTACATCAGTTGGTGAATGGATTAAAAGAAAAACTATTGTACATCCTTCCAGTGGATTTTTATTCAAGAATAAAAAGAAATGAACTGCTCCACCATGGATGAACATTAAGAACATTATTCTAAGTGAAAGAAACCAGATACAAAATTCCATTCATATGACAGTTTTAAAGTGACAAAATTCCAAGGGCAGAAATCAGATCAGTTGCTTCCAGGGGCCATGAACCAGGGGACAGGATACAGAATTGACCACAAAGGTGCACATGAAAATACTCTGTGGTGAAGTGTGTNGAACATTATTCTAAGTGAAAGAAACCAGATACAAAATTCCATTCATATGACAGTTTTAAAGTGACAAAATTCCAAGGGCAGAAATCAGATCAGTTGCTTCCAGGGGCCATGAACCAGGGGACAGGATACAGAATTGACCACAAAGGTGCACATGAAAATACTCTGTGGTGAAGTGTGTTACACAAGTGACTGTTGAGCATAACTTATGTAACTATACACACAAAATTTTGAACTGTGCCTTTATAAATTTCACTTCAATAAACTCAACTTTAGCAAAAATATTGACATTCAATATCATACTATTTAAAAAACATTTATATATATATATATATATCAAAGAATATAGAAATGGATTTACATGACAATCCTAACATTTGTTATCATTGAGGGAATTACCTATGATTTATCATATTTCTCTTTCATTTTTCTTGTCTGATAAGTTTTTGCACCCAAGTGGGTATTATCTTTAAGAACAAAAATGCTATTTAAAAAAATTAGTTAAGCATTTTTATGGCAGAATAGGACACAAAGTCATCCACCTCTCTTATTTAGTTTACAGAAGAAGATACGAGGGTTGAGACAAACAGAATGATTTTTCCTAATTACTTAAGTTTAAAGGGTTTACCAGGTGGCTTAGTGGTAAAGAATCTGCCTGCCAATGTAGGAGATGAAAGGGGTATAGGTTCAATCTTTGGGTCAGGAAGGTCCCCTGAAGAAAGAAATGGCAACCCACTCCATTATTCTTGCCTGGAGAATCCCAAGGACAGAGGAGCCTGGTGGGTTACAGTCCTTGGTGTCACAAAGCATCATTTGCTAAGACTAACAGAATGATTTTTCCTAATTATTTAAATTTAAAACCACACATCCACAGTACCTTGATCTCCTAAGTTTTATGATCTAACTGCAAATGTCATAATTTATTTTGATAGAGGGGGCAATTTTCATCCTTCCAGACTCCCGCTTCTTAATGCCAAAACAAAGTGTTTCAGGATTCCTGGCCAATCTCCCACAGGTGGATCCCAATACTGTCTGGACAGAGAAGATTAGTTCTCTAACCTGCACCACAGAAGATGAGTAGTTTTTGGAAATGTGTAACTTGCTAGCATATTGATCTCAGCAAACATGATAAGAGAATCACTCACTTAACAGAATTGTTGAGCGGACTGATGTGATTGTGTGAAAAAGTTAAAACAGCTATTATTATTGGTAGCAGTTCAAGTTATACATGCTGAAACTTACTTGAGAGTCAACGGAGATATAACTTAGAAATGTTGGCTTTGGAGCAATGCTGTTGCTGCTGCTGCTGCTGCTAAGTTGCTTCAGTCATGTCTGACCCCATAGAGGGCAGCCCACCAGGCTCCCCGGTCCCTGGAATTCTCCAGGCATGAACACTGGAGTGGGTTGCCATTTCCTTCTCCAATGCATGAAAGTGAAANGGAGCAATGCTGTTGCTGCTGCTGCTGCTGCTAAGTTGCTTCAGTCATGTCTGACCCCATAGAGGGCAGCCCACCAGGCTCCCCGGTCCCTGGAATTCTCCAGGCATGAACACTGGAGTGGGTTGCCATTTCCTTCTCCAATGCATGAAAGTGAAAAGTGAAAGTGAAGTCGCTCAGTCGTTTTGGACTCTTGGTGACCCCATGGACTGCAGCCTACCAGGTTCCTCCATCCATGGGATTTTCCAGGCGAGAGTACTGGAGTGGGGTGCCATTGCCTTTTCCTGGAGCAATGCTATCTGAATTTAAAAACTGACTTTTTGGCTGTGTGACCAGGGACACTTTTCCTAAACTCTCTGTCTCAATTTCTTTACCACTAAGCTGAGAAGTGTTACATGGTTGCCATCAGGATTACATGAGGTATTTCAGGTAAAGTCTTTAGATGGTACCTGGAATATGGAGAGTGCCCAGTGTTATCAGTTGTTAGAAAGGTCTTCTTGTTAGACTGCTGACTACATTGAATTAGAGACCACAACTGGGAAATCCTCTTCTTGGTCTTTTAAAGTATTGACATATTTAGTAGGAAGTGCTAAAAACCAGTACTTAATTTTAGGTGCACACCTAATAGACTCCACTTCTGTGAAAAGAAGAGAAGCGAAAAGCAAAGGAAAAAAGGAAAGATATAAGCATCTGAATGCAGAGTTCCAAAGAATAGCAAAGAGAGATAAGAAAGACTTCCTCGGCGATCAAGGCAAAGAAATAGAGGAAAAGAACAGAATGGGAAAGGTTAGACATCTCTTCAAGAAAATTAGAGATACCAGGGGAACATTTCATGCAAAGGTGGGTACAATAAAGGACAGAAATGGTATGGACCTAACAGAAGCAGAAGATATTAAGAAGAGGTGGCAAGAATACACAGGAGAACTATACAAAAATGATCTTCATGACCCAGATAATCATGAGGATGTGACCACTAATCTAGAGCCAGATATCTTGGAATGTAAAGTCAAGTGGGACTTAGAAAGCATCACTATGAACAAAGCTAGTGGAGGTGATGGAATTCCAGTTG
>SJYX01004382.1:0-10698 GCA_006410675.1 Oreotragus oreotragus
AGTTTCAGCTTCAACATCAGTCCTTCCAATGAACACCCAGGACTGATCTCCTTCAGAATGGACTGGTTGGATCTCCTTGCTGTCCAAGGGACTCTCAAGAGTCTTGCCCAACACCACAGTTCAAAAGCATCAATTATTTGGCACTCGTCTTTCTTTACAGTCCAACTCTCACATCCATACATGACCACTGGAAAAACCATAGCCTTGACTAGATGGACCTTTGTTGGCAAAGTAATGTCTCTGCTTTTTAGTATGCTGTCTAGGTTGGTCATAACTTTCCTTCTAAGGCGTAAGCGTCTTTTAATTCCATGGCTGCAGTCACCATCTGCAGTGATCTTAGAGCCCCCCCAAAATAAAGTCAGCCACTGTTTCCCCATGTATTTGCCATGAAGTGATGGGACCGGATGCCATGATCTTCGTTTTCTGAATGTTGAGCTTTCATTCTCCTCTTTCACTTTCATCAACTTTCTGCCATAAGGATGGTGCCCTCTGCATATCTGAGGTTATTGATAAACTTATCAACTTACAGGTGACATGTCTAGGAAGCTTTGTTTTTTCTCTGTAATCCTGGGTCACAGAAGGCTCAGCTTTTGGCAGCACTGGAACAGGAGGAACTGTGCAGGGAAGGGAGCCCTCTCTTGGGCCCACGTCACGGTTACTTAGTTGAATTTTTTATGACTGCAAATGAAAGGCCTGTGGTGAGGTGGTTCTCCCACTGACCTGGGACTGTATCACCCAGCACCTACCTGGCTTCGTGTTGCACGTTTGAGCGTCCAAAGATTTGAGTACTGCCTTTCTCAATCTGCAGGGTTCCAACAAACTGAATGAAGCTCTTCTGGAAAGCATAAACAGTGCCAAAAAAATCCACTTGGTCCCTTGTTCCCTGAGAGACCGGTTCGTGCTGCGCTTTGCCATCTGCTCACGCACAGTGGAGCTGGCCCATGTGCAGCTGGCCTGGGAGCACATCCAGGAGATGGCAGCCACGGTGTTGAGAGCACAGGGGGAGGAAAAGGCAGGTAAGCCACCCTGTGGGGCCGAATTCCCTCCACCCTAGAGAGAGGGAGAGAGAACCAGCCCTGTCTGGTCTGGAGAAGTGGAGGGAACATACCACATAGGGAGTCTTTAGAAACTTCGATAGATTTCTACTTTGTACTATTTTATTTGAGACTACCAGTCATACATCTCTGTAATATCCCCTCAGCTTTCTTTAGTGTTCCCCTTAACTTACAATCATAGCAACTTATAAACTGGAGAATGGTAGATAAATGAAAATGGGTGAAAACACTCAAAAAGGAGTTTGACATGACTGCTGGTTTGCTGTCCGGAAGGACCAAGTTCACATTGATTTAGAGAAAGAAAATGTTAAACTATTGTGCATTAGTTATAGAAACCCTGAAGACGGTGGGCAGGTGGCTTGTAAGAAAAGCATCTGCACAAACGCAGCATTGACAACAAGTTGGAGTGATGTCTGTTGAACTGCAGGGATCTTGAGAGCCTTGGCATTAGGTTATTTTCTGGAAGTCATTCCTTTGGTGCTTTTCCACCACCTTGATTTCTTTCTTTTACCTTTTGCCCCACTTGGGGGAGGTAGGTGGTAAGAGCTTCTGCTTTTCTTTCTTTTTTATGTTAAACAAGTAAGAGATTTATATCTCTCTGAAAAGAGCAATTCATGGGATTGCAAATAGTCAGACACAACTGAGCAACTGAACTGAAAAAGAGTTTAAAGAAAGGCAATCAAGGGGCAAGAGTGGGGTTTCAAGAATCATCAGGATCCCAGGATCCTTCTTTCTTGCTTCCCTGCTATTTTTAGCATCAGCATAGAACATCTGTCTTATGGCCCAAAATGGTTGTTCATGCTCCAGGCATTGCATCCTCATTCCAACTTTTCTTTCTTTCTTTTTCTGCTTTATGCCCATCTGTCATCATCTACGGGGGATGCAAAACCTAAGTGTGTGGTGGAATTAGTTTGCTGAGCACATACAACTTGATCTTCTGGGCTCTTAATTTTAACTATGAGTACCTGAGATATTAATACTATATTGCAGTGGTCCTCAACCTCTAGGATCTAATGCCTGATGATCTGAGGTGGAGCTAATATAATAATTATACAAATAAGGTGCACAATAAATGAAACACATTTGAATCATCCTTAAACCATCCCCCACAAATGGTTGGTGGAAAAGTTGTCCTCGACAAAACCAGTTCCCAGTGCTGAAAAGGTTGGGGACTACTGTGTAGTGCTCAAAAACTCAGAAGTTAAATATTGCATTTAATTTATGTGACAGCTCCATCCCAGGCTTCTGGCCCAAGAGGTCAGAGACCTCTCTGTCAGGGTGTGTCCTGAAATATCAGGTCCTTTTCCTGGCTCGGCAAACCCCTTTCCTAAAAGGCTGCTGCTCATAAGCTGAGGGATCACCCTTCAGGGAGCAACACCCCAGTTAGAGCTTGAGCATCTCGGGAAGGTGTTGGGAAGAGGCCTATAGTTCCAGATTATTCCACTGCTCCACAATAAGCGTCTCTGTGTGTGGTGGTGGTGGAGGGAATAAGATAAATTCAAAACAAAACCACACAGGCAAACACTCTAGAGGAACATTTCTGCGACTCTATGTTTGTGTATCTTATTCCCCTATGCCTGGAACAACACAGGAGACTGTAGCTCAGAAAACTCATCTGAAGCAGAGGCAGGTCTCTGATAGAAGTAACACTTACTCTGGAGTTATTATGCATGTGTGCTTCAGTCATGTCCAACTCTTTGTGACCCCGTGGACTGTAGCCCACCAGACTCCTCTGTCCACGGGGATTCTTCAGGCAAGAATACTGGAGTGGGTTGCCACGCCCTCCTCCAGGGGATCTTTCCTGCGGGGATTGAACCCAGGTCTCCCGTCTCTTGCACAGGCAAGCGGAATCTTTATCACTAGCGCCACCTGGGAAACCCATGTGAAGTCATTTGTTGTTTAGTCACTAAATCATGTCTGGCTCTGTGAGCCCCTGGACTGCATCTTCCCTGTCCTTCACTATACTTGCCATCAATTCCAAAGGTAACAGAAAGGAAAAATTTTAAAATGGAGGCTACAGTAGTAAATCACAGTGCATATATGTTTTAGTCAGATTAATTAGAGTGATGAAAATCTTAATACCTTGGTTTTACTTGTGCTTACGTTAACGTGCTCAGCCGTGTCTTTTTGTGATCCCCATGGGCTTCAGTGCATCAGGCTCCCCCGTCCACGGGATTCTCTAGGCAAGAACACTGGAATGGGCTGCCATGCCCTCCTCCAGGGGATCTTCCCAACCCAAGGATCAATCCCCTGTCTCCCGCACTGCAGGCAGGTTCTTTTCCACTGAGTCACGGCGGAAGCCCCTTGTGCTTATGTAAGTTTATATCAAATACAACGGTCACAGTTCTGAAGGAAAGAAGGAACTACCCTATTTTACATAAGGTAGGAAATGGGGTTGACATTAATAAAATGTATCATAGAGAAGGGGCTTCCCAGGTGACTCAGTGGTAAAAATCCGCTTGTCAGTGCAGGAGACACAGGTTCGATCCCTGGGTCAAGAAGATCCCTTGGAGAAGGAAATGGCAACCCACTCCAGGATTCTTGCCCAGGGAATCCAATGGACAGAGAAACCTGGTGGGCTACGGTCCATGGGGTTGCAAAAGAGTCAGACATAACTTTGCAACAAAACAACAACAATCATAGAGAAGCCAGATTGGCAAGAAAAGCTAATTCCCTCCATTTCAAACTCTTTTCTGTTTCACAGATGAAGAAAGTATACTCTGTCTCTGTGTTCCAGGGAGGAGTACACAAAATTCTTTCACATTTTTAAAACATAGCCATATGTTCCTGTTCTTTTTTTCCCCCTGTAGAGATCAAAAATTGAAATTATCTGAAGACTGGGATGAGAGGAAACTGTATCAGCCCAGCTCCTTGGAACCCAGCCTGTATGTGGCACATGCTTCTCCAGTTCAGTTCAGTTCAGTGGCTGCGTCGTATCTGACTCTTTGTGACCCCGTGGACTGCAGCACGCCAGGCTTTATCATCCATCACCAACTCCTGGAGTTTACTCAAACTCATGTCCATCAAGCCAGTGATGCCATCCAACCATCTCATCCTCTGTCATCCCCTTTTCCTCCCACCTTCAATCTTTTCCCAGAGTTATCCAGAAAGAATCCCATGATTGCACCTTTTCAGCCACTCGTCAATGAAGAAATATTATTTGCTACAAATTGACCTCAGTGAATATAGCTTTTATTCATTATTTGGCTCTGACTTCTGTTGATTAAAAAATCATATGTTTCTATACCTTTGAAACTGTCAGCGGGGTAAAGCCTTATTGAAATATCGTCCAGGGTGATCTATGATTATGGCATTTATGCCTGTGGTATTTAAACTGTTCTGTCACGTGGCTTAATGCTTAATAAACAATGTGAAGTGTTATGTGTATTGTGTCTGATGAGCATCTTGTTCTATACCATAGAAAATCGATTGTTATATCATGGACTGATCCTTTCAAAACAGCTAAAGATATGATGTTCCTGGATGTTTTCAAATGGCATTCATTTAGTCAGCAAGCATTTAGGGAGTGCCTAGTACATGTCTGGCGGGCTTCCCTGGAGGTGCTGGTGGTAAAGAGCCTGCCCGCCAATGCGGGAGATGCAGGAGACGCAGGTTCCATCCCTGGGTCAGAAAGATCCCCTGCAGGAGGGCATGGCAACCCACTCCAGCATTCTTGCCTGGAGAATCCCCTGGACAGAGGAGCCTGGCGGGCTACGGTCCATAGCGTCTGAAAGAGTCGGACACGACCAAAGCGACTTAGCGCATATGCATGCAGTATATGTCAGCCACTGTCTAGGTGTAATAGCAACATATGCGTTTTATTTGGAAATGACTTCAGCTTCTAAAGAAACATCAGTAAATTTAGAATCAAGGCTCAGCCAGAGACCGCATTCCGTGGGCGTGGTGAGAAAGGCTTCCAGGGCCTTGCTCTCCTCATCTGGTTAGGCCCCTGCCCTGGGGCATCACGACTAATAAACACCTGAAGATTCTCTTTACACAGAAATATCAGGAAGATGGAAAAGTGAAAGAAAGTGAAGTCGCTCAGTCGTGTCCGACTCTTTGCGACCCCATGGACTGTAGCCTACCAGGCTTCTCTGTCCATGGGATTCTCTAGGCAAGAATACTGGAGTGGGTTGCCATTTCCTTCTCCAGGGGACAGGAAGATGGAGGTTTTGTCCAAATCACTGATCTTTCTTTGAAACTATCTTTATTCTTCAAAACACATATATTTTAATCCCAAGACAAATTTTTATTCTTTGGAGATTATAGTATTGTCAACAACACTCTGAGAATGGGACCTTGAAGCATTATCAGGGCTATCTGAATTTTAAAGATCTCTGTGATCTACGTGCATGTAGTTGAATTACCTGTGTTTTTGAAATCTGTTAACATATCAGATGCCATGTGGCCCCCCTCTCATTTGGTCAGCTCATTTGTTCTCTGCCCATCAGTGGACAGACCTGGCCTCCCGCACAGCGTGGGGACGTGGGATGGGCCAAGGGGACCCACTCGTGCCGCCACATCAGGAGCCTCAGATGGTGGTGATCTGAGCTCAGATCACAGTGTGGAGGCCGAGGGGCCTGCCTCGTACAGTGAGGCTGTCTGCCCCGAGTGTGCTCTGGAGTTAAGATTGCTGCAGGGCCACCGACTTGGGGCCTGAGTCACCAGTGCAGCCGCAGCCCGCAGCCTTTGGGAGCGGCTCCACCCAGCCGATCCACAAATGCGCTTTGGAAAGACGACCCAGATTTGTGTCTGAGGCAGGAGACAGGGCAGCAGGTGACCGCAGAGATGCTGCCGGGCGGCATAGGCAGACAGGGAGCAGGAAGCTGGTGGATGAATGAAGAGCTCCCCACTGACCAGGCTGGAATCTCACACCTCAGCTGGAATGTAGACCCAGGAGAGACTGCAGCTTGCCCACTTCTGGCTCATTCCTAGCTAACTCGTGGCAGTTCCCCCAACCCTGGACCTCTCTAGGCATTTCCACAGCACCGTGATCAAACCCCAAATTACCCAGCCTCGGAACAGAAGGGCATACTTCCTCCCAGTTTATTTAACACACATCCTCATGGCATGTTCTCTATGTTGTAAATATTTTAATATTAATTTATTTAATACTGATTTTAAAGTTATCAACTATTATTCCCATTTTCCAGATGAGAAAGAGGTCTAGTAACTTTTCTGCATGAGGTTTGGAACATGGCAGTCTGGAATTCACACTTTCTTGCCATTCATTTCCAAGTGTGCTGTCTCTTGCCCAGATAAGCCATTTCTCAGGATAACTGGCAGTAAGGAGCTTTCACTCCCTTCTGGGAAAAGCCCATCTTCGCCTCCCAGGATAGAGTCTTGGACCCTGACCCTAACCAGACAATCCCCAAACAGCCCAATGTGCGGAAGTTTCTGAAGGTCTGCACTGTGCACCTAACCCATCTGTGCAGCATCTTCATAACCAATCCAGTGTCAGGATGCAGCACACAGACCACTGCTGGCCCTGGAACCAGCTAGCATCTCTCAAAACAGGCAGCTCCAATTAGCACAGGGAAAATCCCAGATCCATCTGGACACACCTAACATCTTGATGCCAAGAAATTTGTTTTTTCTTATGAGACTTCTGACCACAAATGAAAGGGTTTTCCCTCCTGGCCCCAAACACATGGATTGGTTTCCAACAGCAGTTTCCCACCCATCTGACAGCACTGCCTGGAGTCAGCATCCAACCCCACCTGTTAAGGGCTCAGTCCCTCAAATACACTCACCTCACTACCAGCCCGGGCCTCCTGGCCTCCTACCTGACCTGCTGTATATTAGGGGTCTCCATCACCCCCATGTCAAGATCCACTGTTGGCCAGAACAGTTTACAGAACTCAGGAAGTTACTTTACTTCCATCCTCAAGTTTAACATGAAGGATACAACTCAGGAACAACCAGATAGAAGAGAGACATAGGACGGGGCACCCCCACTCCCTCGAGGGCATGGCTCTGCCAGCAGCCTGTTGTGCTCAGCTGCTCAGTTGTATCCGACTCCTTGCGACCCCAGGGACTGCAGCATGCCAGGCTTCCCTGTCCATCTCCAATTCCCAGTGCTTGCTGAAACTCATGTCCATCGAGTCAGTGATGCCATCACCAGTGTGAAAGTGATCCAAACCCTATTGACTAGGAGTTTTCATGGAGATTCCAGTACATCACTGGTTGATTACATCACTGGCTACTGTGATTAACCCAAGTCTCTGGTCCCCCTCCCTGACTGGAGGTGGGGATGGGATGGTGCTGAATGTCCCCACCTTCTCACTGTGGTGACCACCTCTGTCTTCACCCTGTCTGTGGACCTGCCAAGAGTAGCCTCCCTAGAACAAAAGAGATTCCTGTTACCCACAGAATCCAGAGGATTTAGGAGCTCTGTGTCAGGAGCCAGAGACTAGACCTAATATATAACTCTTATTATATCAGACCCAAGATACTTTCTGGAATCATATACCTCCTCCCTAAAATGCAGAAAGCAGCCAAATTTCCTGACAACAGAGAATCTCATTCCTGCTGACCTTGTGCCTGACACAGGAGGAATTTGTAGAAAAGCCAAGATTAAAAAAAAAAAGAAGAAGCAGGAATATTACTCAGCTGTATAAAATAATGACATAATGACATCTGCAACAAAATAAATGCACCTAAAAGTGATCACATGAAGTGAAGTAAGGCAGAAAGAGAAAGATAAGTGTCATGTGATATCACTTCCATGTGGACTTCAAATAGATGATACAGGCGGACTTCTTTACAAAACAGAGACAGCTTCAGACACAGAAAACAGACTTATGGTTAACAAATGGGAAAGGAAGGGAGAGGGATAAACTGGGAGTTTGGGATTAAAATATACACACTACTATATATAAAATAGATAAACATAAGGGCCTATTACATAGCATGTGCGTGCGTGCCCAGTAGCTCATTTGTGTCCAACTCTTTACGACCCCATGGACTGTAGCCCACCAGGCTGCTCTGTCCATGGAATTCTCCAAGCAAGAATACTAGAGTGGGAAGCCATTCGTTTCTCCAGGGGATCTTCCCAACCCAGGGATCAAACCCAGGTCTCCCTCATTGCAGGTGGATTCTTTACCACTGTGACATCTGGAAAGCCCCTCTGATAGCACAGGAAACCATACTAATCTATATGGGGAAAGAATCTGGAAAAGAATCTGTATATCAGGATCACTTCGTTGTCTATCTGAAACTAACACACAGCATTGTAAATCAGCTATCTGTGTGCTCATGCTGTTGTGTCCGGCTCTTTGCGACCCATGGACTGTAGCCCACCAGGCTCCTCTGTCCATGGAATTTTCTAAGCATGAATACTGGAGTGAGTTGCTTCAATAGAAAGCAAAAATTAAATTAAAAACTAATAAATTGAAAACAAAGGAGAGGTGGGCTGATTAACCCAAGGGATAAGGAGGAAGACCCCAGAGGAAGCAGGTTCCAACCATCCATGGACTTCACACCTATGCCCCTTAACTTGAGAGTCCAGGTTAGCAACAAATATTGCTGGTCTTTTATTCAGAAGGCCTGTATTTGAGGAAAGGAATGGAGCTTGCCTAATGGCTTTTTGATCTAAGGATTATTTCATTGCTTTTCTCAATCATGGAAATCTCCAAATATATAAGAACATTTTTTTTTGCTTTTTTAAAAAACTGCATTAGATATCAATACTTATTTCTTGAGTATTCCTGTGTCACCTGCCATCATCTACACTTGTCATAAATAGTAGAAAAAATAAGAACGTACTGTGAGAGTAAGTTGCTTGTATGAATTGGATAAATTTGCAACTATCATTTTGGAGAAAGTTGAGTGTGATTCCACAGGTAGAGATGCAAAATAGATGGTTGAGGAAAGAAGGAGGAAGAAAATAACAATGGATTCATATAGAGAGGACCCCACGACATATATAGAAGACTATACTTATACATCCCATATACAGAAGACTCCAAAAATGTCCAGAATGTTGAAGTCACATCCAGACCCTGCCATTGGTAAGAGACGGTGATATCTCTGTAACTGAACAGGACCCTATAAGGCCTTCCCAGAACAGATCCCCACACATGTCTTCCACCTGCCTTTTGTCCACAGCAAACTTTAGTCTAAGAATAAATTTATTCAGAGACGTGAGAAAATACAGAAAGGAAAACAGTCAAGCAAGACAAAATGATAATAGGTTAGCCAATAAACAAAGTCAAGGACTTTAGTTCCTCCTCAAGGACTGTAGCTAATACCCTGAGCCATGTCCTTTGAGCTGTTTTGCAGAGGCTGAGACCCCCACCAGGTGAGAGAAATTAACTGTGTGCTGCTCACAAGTACATGGAACCCAGACCAGAGGGAGCCAGAAGGTTGACGACGCTGACTCCTAATTACCTCACTACCAGCCCACCGGAAGAATGTCCACAAGTTGATCATGCCTGTCCTTGAACACTATATGACTCCTCACTACCCCGTCTAGGGAAGGACACATAATTTTGAGGGTATTAGCCTCCCATGGCCCCCTTTGCCTGGCAAAACAACAAACCTATTCTTTTTTGCTTCACCCAAAACTCTGTCTCCGCATCTCTATTCAGCACAGGTGAACAGAGGACAAGTTTCAGCAACATCTCCAGCCATTAGAGAGGAGCCAAGTCACATGAGGAGTGTTAAAATGGAAGAATATTTTATTGGGAAAGACACAGAAAGGCCTTACTTGGTAACTGTCTTCAAGTGTTACCCTCACTCTGACATGAAGGGTCTTTGTGCCTCAAAGAGCAAGTGACACAGAGGGAAAGTTATTTTCAATGTGAAAAGTCAACTTAACAGCAAATAGAATGTGATTTCTCACCGGTCAGTAAATGCTCCACCTCGGTGGGTGCTGGCTGGAGACAGGAAAATCAACAGTTGAGAAATGGTGGGGGAAACAGTTCCAAGAGACTGAAAACTACAGTACATGACCTTTAATCTCTCTTCTGTATCTGAGATCCCAACAGTCTATGAAACTAAGAGAATCTGGCTAAATTACAAAGTAGAAACATCACCAACAGCATGGGTAATTTTTCTGTGAGAAGCCCTAATCTGTGCAACCCATGTCCAGCAAAGGACTTGCCCATAACAGTGCCTATCACTTGGGCACTCTTTCTTGGGGTCGGCTCTGGCCTCAATGCCCTTCAGAGGTCAGCTCCATTTATCCCCCCACAGACCTTGGAGGTAGATCATGAGTAGTGGAGTCAGGATCTGAACTCTGCCTCCCCCACCTAGCACCAGCCCCTCTGGCATAAGAATATCATGTGTTTCCTTTGTTGTGCAGAAGCTTTTAATTTTAATTAGGTCCCATTTGTTTATTTTTGCTTTTAATTCCAATATTTTGGGAGGTGGGTCATAGAGGATCCTGCAAGTCAGGATCTGAACTCTGCCTCCCCCACCTAGCACCAGCCCCTCTGGCATAAGAATATCATGTGTTTCCTTTGTTGTGCAGAAGCTTTTAATTTTAATTAGGTCCCATTTGTTTATTTTTGCTTTTAATTCCAATATTTTGGGAGGTGGGTCATAGAGGATCCTGCTGTGGTTCATGTTGGAGTGTTTTGCCTATGTTCTCCTCTAGGAGTTTTATAGTTTCTGGTCTTACCTTTAGGTCTTTAAGCCT
>SJYX01004383.1:0-14243 GCA_006410675.1 Oreotragus oreotragus
TGCAAGGAGATCTAACCAGTCCATCCTAAAGGAAATCAGTCCTGAATATTAATTGGAAGGACTGATGCTACAGCTGAAGCCCCAATACTTTGGCCACCTGATGCAAAGAACTGACTCACTGGAAGAACCCTGACTCTGGGAAAGATTGAGGGCAGGAGAAGGGGACGCCAGAGGATGAGATGGTTGGATGGCATCACCGACTCAATGGACATGAGTTTAAGCAAACTCAAAGAGATAGTGAAGAACAGGGAATCCTGGGGTGCTGTAGTCCGTCGGGTTGTAAAAAGTCGGATACAGCTAAGGGAGTGAACAACAACACAGTTGTTTGTTGAGAACAACACTTCTTTTCCAAATAATTAAGAAATTCTCTTTTTTGCTCAGTGTGTGCATGTGTGTGTGTGATGATGGTAGGGCTTTTATTTTATTTTATTTATTTATTTTTTAATAGATACTCTTTTTTTTTTAACCTTTTTTATTTTTATTTTATTTTATTTTATTTTTTTTGGTATTTATTTATTTTTTTACATGAACTCCCAAACATGAACCCCCCTNTTCTGACTGGTGTGAAGTGGTATCTCATTGTGGTCTTGATTTGCATTTCTCTGATAATGAGTGACGTTGAGCATCTTTTCATGTGTTTGTTAGCCATCCGTATGTCTTCTTTGGAGAAATGTCTATTTAGTTCTTTGGCCCATTTTTTGATTGGGTCGTTTATTTTTCTGGAATTGAGCTGTATAAGTTGCTTGTATATTTTTGAGATTAGTTGTTTGTCAGTTGCTTCATTTGCTAGGGCTTTTATTTTAAAATACATACTACTTGTGTTTCAAGTGCTTGTTACTGCTGCTGCTGCTAAGTTGCTTCAGTCGTGTCCGACTCTGTGTGGCCCCATATATGGCAACTCACCAGGCTCCGCCGTCCCCAGGATTCTCCAAGCAAGAGTACTGGAGTGGGTTACCATTGCCTTCTCTGGTAAGCTATGGCATTATTAAGTGGAATTTTATTCTATTGACTTTTGTAGGATCATTTCTGTTCCATCTCTGAGCCAGGGTAGGTGATAATGACCCGTCATATATTGAGTCCTGGGTTAGGCATCCCGAGGACCCCTAAAGAAGACACCTGGGGGTCCTATTTCCCTGTGCTCGTGCTTCCTTCCAAGAAAAGCTGCCCGTGAGGTCTTGGCTCTGTCCTCTGAGTTGCTGTCCAGTGATGATGCCACAGGCAGCCAGGGTGCCCTGAGATCTGCCGACCTAAATGGCTTCTCTCTGCTCCCACTAATCAGGGTGGGGAGCAGACAGGGGCCGGCCTGTCTATGGGGCACACTCCCTGGCTGGCCCTGGCCCTGTGCCTGGGAATTAACCTCTGGTTCCATCATTCAGGAGGGAGGGTCACCCACGGTGCCTTCCTCTGGCCGACCCAGGCGAGGTGCTCCCAGGAAGCCTGGAAGCTGCTGGTGTCAGAAAGGAGAGCAGGAGGGAGTCCTCAGAAATCTCCTGTGGAGGCTGCCGGGCTTCTCAAACACCCCAAGGAAGCAGTTACCTCTGGCAGTGAGCAAGGCTGCGTGCAGAAAGTTTAGCAGGAGGCAGGTGAGGCGCTGTCTGCCATGCAGAGAGAGCTATAGCTTGGAGACTTTGTTACCTGGGAAGAAGCTGACTTTTGCCTTCTCCTGGGAAGCCGATGACCTAGGATTGAATAGAAATAATTTTTTTCTCCTTGAGGAGAGATAGAACTTGAATATGGATGTGATGAAAAGGGCTTTAAATTTTTAGAACCTGGACTAGCTTTTCAATTTGTTTGAAGGCTCTATTATATGTCTCCCTGAACCCCCACTCCCTTCCCTGAGTTATGAGGTGGATTTTGTTTCCAGGATAGGATTCTCCATCTTAATAAGTCGGGAATGAAAGTCCCTGCCACCTGCTTGCTTGTAACAGCTCCCAGCAGGACTGGGTTGGGGAGNTTTTCAATTTGTTTGAAGGCTCTATTATATGTCTCCCTGAACCCCCACTCCCTTCCCTGAGTTATGAGGTGGATTTTGTTTCCAGGATAGGATTCTCCATCTTAATAAGTCGGGAATGAAAGTCCCTGCCACCTGCTTGCTTGTAACAGCTCCCAGCAGGACTGGGTTGGGGAGAGGGGTCGTTACTGAGCTGTCAGGTGTCCAGTGAAGGCTGTACTCAGGGTTCCTGGACCCTGTCACCCACACATGCCACAGCCACAGAAGGAAGGCAGTGGTACCGTGAAAATCTTGGCAGAAGAAAAACAATTTTTGGAAAGTATGTTTGTCTTTTCTCTTTATCAAGGTCCTGCCTCTGTTGTTGGAATGAGGAATCAGAAACATTTTAACACTTATTTTAAAATGAAACATTTTCTCAGTTTCATGGAACAGGCATGGGTCACGAAGCAATGCATGTGTGTGTGCTAAGTCACTCAGCTGTGTCTGACTCTGTGCGGCCCCATGGACTGTAGCCCACCAGGCTCCTCTGTGCATGCAATTCTCCAGGCAAGAGTACTGGAGTGGGGTGCCATGCTCTCCAGGGGATCTTCTGATCCAGGGATCGAGCCCGCATTCCTCTTGCGTTGGAAGGCAGGTTCTTCACCACTAGTGCCACCCGGAAAGCCCCTCCAAGTGATTTTACAATCAAAATCATCAGCCACTAATCAATTCATTCATCATTCCATTAACAAATCTTAGTTGGGCTGACAATATTCCACATGCTAAGCTCTAAACATTAAATTATGAAAGCTTCACTCCTTGTATCCAAGGCATTCCGAATTCTCTGGGAAAATCACGTAAGACAACTTACAATTTTAATCCAGTGTAATGTGTATTGATTGTGGCAGAGGCATTATTCAGTAATAGAAGAGTATAAGAGGGACAGGAAACCAGATGGCAGGAGGTAAGGTCAGTCTAGGCAAAGTCAAGAACACGCTCAAGGCGAGAAAATACATGAGTGCAAATGACTTGTTCAGCTCACCAGCATATAAGGGAGGGGCAGTGGGTGAACTCAAGGGCAAGTAAGGACAGTCTTTAAGGACTGCACCGTGCTAGGGAGGATGGCATTTAGTCTGAAGGTGATATTTACATAAGAATATTAAACTTGCTTGTATCCTAAGCTGGTGAAGTAATCTAAGCTGTATTTTCACCAGCTTAGAATACAAGCAAGTTTACAAAGTAAGGAATAAAAACATCCACAGACATGTTTTGGGGATAAATATTGATTATTTCTGTGGAGGGATAGAAGTGAAAAAGGACTCATGGGAACCCCCAATCACATCGTCTCCATCTTTTTAACAAAGAGCTCTGAATCAAGATGGCATAGCATTGGATATGATGAAATTGGTGATGGACATTGATTTAATAACAAAATACCTTTAAAAATGCTAAAAGTTACATCTTTCTAGCATTCCAATTCACTCAAGTCTCCATCTGCTCAACTTGGCAAATACTATAGACTGAATTGTGTTCCCACAAAGTTTACACATTGAAGCCCCAATCCCAAGCACCTCAGAATATTACTACGTTTGGAGCTCATGTCTTTAGACAGGTGATCAAGTTAAAGTGAGGTCCTATGCATGGTTCATAATCCAATATGCCTGGTGTTCTTATAGGAAGAGGAAACTGGAGCACAGACACACACAGAAAGAAGACCACGTGAAGGCTCAGGGAGAAGACGGCCACGCACAAGCTGCGGAGAGAGGCCTCCAAGGAGAGCAGCTCTGCTGACATTCCAATCTTGCACTTAAGAGACTTCAGAAAGCCAAGAAAATGAGTTGTTCAATCCATCTAGCCTGTGATGCTTTGTCACAACGCTCTAACAAACCAACACAACAAGGATTTTAGAGTATCTCTTTGAGGGCACTCTCAATACCCATTAATTGTCTAATCTGGGGAGTTTTTCAGCCCTGAGTGGCCAGTCCTGCTTTTAAGCTAATTTCCTCCTCCAGGGGATCTTCCTGACCCAGGAATCCAACCTATATCTCCTGCATGGCAGGTGGATTCTTTGTCTGATGCGCCATCAGGGAAGCCTGAAGGGTGTGGCCAAAATGGTGGAGGAGTAAGACTCTGAGGTAACTTCCTCCCATGAACACGCCCAAATTACAGCTGTGTGCATAGCAACTGTCTATGAGAACAGCCTGAAGGTGAGCAGGCGAGACTGTCCACAATGAAAGATATAAAGAAAGAACCACAGCAATACAAACAGGAGGGCTGGAGATGTGATGGAGTTGAGACCTACCTCCGTAGGTAGGTAAACCAAAACAGAATAATCACAGCTGCAGAGAGTCTCCCAAGGACAGAGGGGTCTGAGTCCCACATCAGGTTGCCCAGCCTGGGGGTCCTACACCAGGAAGACGAACCCCCACGGCGTTCAGCTTTGAAAGCTCTCAGGGCTTGCATACGGGAGACCTGGAGGACAGCAGGAAATAGAGAGTCTGCTCTTAAAGGGCACACACCAAGCCTCACACTCTCTGGGTCCCACTGCAGAGGCAGTAATTTGAAAGGAACCTGGGTCAGACCCATCTGCTGAACTTGGAAAACCTCCTGGAGAGGAGGAAGGAGATTGGGATTCTGCCTGGGGACGCAGATGCTGGAGGTAGTTGATTTGGGGGACTTGTTTTTCATGAGGTCACTGATGCTAGCAAGCACCATTTTGGACTCTTCCTTCTAATTTACTAGGGCCAGGGGCTTACCTGCCCACTATCAGGCTGGTTCCAGCTCTTAAACCCCACCCATCAAGCTACCAGCCATATCTCCACACAGCCATGCTCACCGGTGGGCCAGCAGCCTCTGTCCTAGAACCTCAAAGCCGGCCGGGCAGAGATGGGGGATCCCACATAGTTGGTCCTGCCACAGGAGGAGGACCCAGGAAGGGCACACGGGGCACAGGTTCCCTGGAGCGTATAGCTGGGTTACAACTAAAAAAGCAAAGGAGTACAAAAAATATAAAATTCTTCTCTTCCTTTAAGGTTCAGCTCAAAACTTCATTCATATTTATATGCTTCTGAATAAATTGATTCATTTTCATTTTTAAATCATTTATTACTTTTTAAAGTTTGTCTACCCTACTTGTAAAAGTAAAACCTGGGGCTCTTTCTTTTTCATCTTAACTATCAGAAAGCGTAGCAGAGTGCCTGCATATAGTAAATAAATAAAAGAATGAATTAGATTTGTGGAAAGCACTGCTGGTTGCAACATAGAGGATGTCTTGGATGTGACTTTAATGTATCAACCAGTGAGATCTAGAAAACAGAGTTTTTTTAAAGTTTGTCTACCCTACTTGTAAAAGTAAAACCTGGGGCTCTTTCTTTTTCATCTTAACTATCAGAAAGCATAGCAGAGTGCCTGCATATAGTAAATAAATAAAAGAATGAATTAGATTTGTGGAAAGCACTGCTGGTTGCAACATAGAGGATGTCTTGGATGTGACTTTAATGTATCAACCAGTGAGATCTAGAAAACAGAGTGAAAATCATTAATCATGTGAGCAAAAAAAATGATGAGTCCGGACGAAATACACAATCGTGGGGATGGAGAAAAACAGATTTTAGAGGTTAACAGTTGGCAGGGCTTGATGTTTAGGTAGAATGCATGATGTTCAATTGAGTAAAATGTAAGACGGGGAAGGAAATGATTCTGAAGTTGCTGACATAGAAAATTGAGTAAACACTGGTGATTTTCTTTTCTTTTTTTGGATAGAACACTAGGCCAAGAACAAGTGTAGGGTGCTCAGAATTTTTTTTCAGTATTTATAAGTATTGTGAAATATATTGTGCTATTAATGAATTCACAATCTTGCTGGAAGTTGAGATGTACATCTGAATTAATAGAGAAAATTGAAATGGCTTAGCAAAGATATCAAATTTATGGNTTCTGACTGGTGTGAAGTGGTATCTCATTGTGGTCTTGATTTGCATTTCTCTGATAATGAGTGACGTTGAGCATCTTTTCATGTGTTTGTTAGCCATCCGTATGTCTTCTTTGGAGAAATGTCTATTTAGTTCTTTGGCCCATTTTTTGATTGGGTCGTTTATTTTTCTGGAATTGAGCTGTATAAGTTGCTTGTATATTTTTGAGATTAGTTGTTTGTCAGTTGCTTCATTTGCTAGGGCTTTTATTTTAAAATACATACTACTTGTGTTTCAAGTGCTTGTTACTGCTGCTGCTGCTAAGTTGCTTCAGTCGTGTCCGACTCTGTGTGGCCCCATATATGGCAACTCACCAGGCTCCGCCGTCCCCAGGATTCTCCAAGCAAGAGTACTGGAGTGGGTTACCATTGCCTTCTCTGGTAAGCTATGGCATTATTAAGTGGAATTTTATTCTATTGACTTTTGTAGGATCATTTCTGTTCCATCTCTGAGCCAGGGTAGGTGATAATGACCCATCATATATTGAGTCCTGGGTTAGGCATCCCGAGGACCCCTAAAGAAGACACCTGGGGGTCCTATTTCCCTGTGCTCATGCTTCCTTCCAAGAAAAGCTGCCCGTGAGGTCTTGGCTCTGTCCTCTGAGTTGCTGTCCAGTGATGATGCCACAGGCAGCCAGGGTGCCCTGAGATCTGCCGACCTAAATGGCTTCTCTCTGCTCCCACTAATCAGGGTGGGGAGCAGACAGGGGCCGGCCTGTCTATGGGGCACACTCCCTGGCTGGCCCTGGCCCTGTGCCTGGGAATTAACCTCTGGTTCCATCATTCAGGAGGGAGGGTCACCCACGGTGCCTTCCTCTGGCCGACCCAGGCGAGGTGCTCCCAGGAAGCCTGGAAGCTGCTGGTGTCAGAAAGGAGAGCAGGAGGGAGTCCTCAGAAATCTCCTGTGGAGGCTGCCGGGCTTCTCAAACACCCCAAGGAAGCAGTTACCTCTGGCAGTGAGCAAGGCTGCGTGCAGAAAGTTTAGCAGGAGGCAGGTGAGGCGCTGTCTGCCATGCAGAGAGAGCTATAGCTTGGAGACTTTGTTACCTGGGAAGAAGCTGACTTTTGCCTTCTCCTGGGAAGCCGATGACCTAGGATTGAATAGAAATAATTTTTTTCTCCTTGAGGAGAGATAGAACTTGAATATGGATGTGATGAAAAGGGCTTTAAATTTTTAGAACCTGGACTAGCTTTTCAATTTGTTTGAAGGCTCTATTATATGTCTCCCTGAACCCCCACTCCCTTCCCTGAGTTATGAGGTGGATTTTGTTTCCAGGATAGGATTCTCCATCTTAATAAGTCGGGAATGAAAGTCCCTGCCACCTGCTTGCTTGTAACAGCTCCCAGCAGGATTGGGTTGGGGAGAGGGGTTGTTACTGAGCTGTCAGGTGTCCAGTGAAGGCTGTACTCAGGGTTCCTGGACCCTGTCACCCACACACGCCACAGCCACAGAAGGAAGGCAGTGGTACCGTGAAAATCTCAGCAGAAGGAAAACAATTTTTGGAAAGTATGTTTGTCTTTTTTCTTTATCAAGGTCCTGCCTCTGTTGTTGGAATGGGGAATCAGAAACATTTTAAGACTTATTTTAAAATGAAACATTTTCTCAGTTTCATGGAACAGGCATGGGTCACGAAGCAATGCATGTGTGTGTGCTAAGTCACTCAGCTGTGTCTGACTCTGTGCGGCCCCATGGACTGTTGCCCACCAGGCTCCTCTGTGCATGCAATTCTCCAGGCAAGAGTACTGGAGTGGGGTGCCATGCTCTCCAGGGGGTCTTTTGATCCAGGGATCGAGCCCGCATCTCTCTTGCATTGGAAGGCAGGTTCTTCACCACTAGCNGGAACAGGCATGGGTCACGAAGCAATGCATGTGTGTGTGCTAAGTCACTCAGCTGTGTCTGACTCTGTGCGGCCCCATGGACTGTTGCCCACCAGGCTCCTCTGTGCATGCAATTCTCCAGGCAAGAGTACTGGAGTGGGGTGCCATGCTCTCCAGGGGGTCTTTTGATCCAGGGATCGAGCCCGCATCTCTCTTGCATTGGAAGGCAGGTTCTTCACCACTAGCGCCACCTGGGAAGCCCTGCCAAGTGATTTTACAATCAAAACCATCAACCACTAATCAATTCATTCATCATTTCGTTAACAAATCTTAGTTGGGCTGACAATATTCCACATGCTAAGCTCTAAACATTAAATTATGAAAGCTTCGCTCCTTGTAACCAAGGCATTCCAAATTCTCTTGGAAAATCACGTAAGACAACTTACAATTTTAATCCAATGTAATGTGTATTGATTGTGGCAGAGGCATTATTCAGGAATACAAGAGTATAAGAGGGACAGGAAACCAGATGGCAGGAGGTAAGGTCAATCTAGGCAAAGTCAAGAACACATCCAAGGGGAGAAAATATATGAGTGCAAATGACTTGTTCAGTTCACCGGCATATAAGGGAGGGGCAGTGGGTGAACTCAAGGGCAGGTAAGGACGGTCTTTAAGGACCGCACCGTGCTAGGGAGGATGGCATTTAGTCTGAAGGTGATATTTACATAAGAATATTAAACTAGTTTGTATCCTAAGCTGATGAAGTATTCTAAGTTGTATTATCACCAGCTTAGAATACAAGCAAGTTTACAACGTAAGGAATAAAAGCATCCACAGACATGTTTTGGGGATAAATATTGATTATTTCTGTGGAGGGACAGAAGTGAAAAAGGACTCACGGGGACCCCCAATCACGTCTTCTCCATCTTTTTAACAAAGCTCTGAAGCAAGATGGCGTAGCATTGTATATGATGAAATTGGTGATGGACATTGATTTAATAACAAAATATCTTTAAAAATGCTAAAAGTTACATCTTTCTAGCATTCCAATTCACTCAAGTCTCCATCTGCTCAACTTTGCAAATATTATAGACTGAATTGTGTTCCCACAAAGTTTACACGTTGAAGCCCCAATCCCAAGCACCTCAGAATATTACTATGTTTGAAGCTCATGTCTTTAGACAGGTGATCAAGTTAAAGTGAGGTCCTATGCATGGTTCATAATCCAATATGCCTGGTGTTCTTATAGGAAGAGGAAACTGGAGCACAGACACACACAGAAAGAAGACCACGTGAAGGCTCAGGGAGAAGACGGCCACGCACAAGCTGCGGAGAGAGGCCTCCAAGGAGAGCAGCTCTGCTGACATTCCAATCTTGCACTTAAGAGACTTCAGAAAGCCAAGAAAATGAGTTGTTCAATCCATCTAGCCTGTGATGCTTTGTCACAACGCTCTAACAAACCAACACAACAAGGATTTTAGAGTATCTCTTTGAGGGCACTCTCAATACCCATTAATTGTCTAATCTGGGGAGTTTTTCAGCCCTGAGTGGCCAGTCCTGCTTTTAAGCTAATTTCCTCCTCCAGGGGATCTTCCTGACCCAGGAATCCAACCTATATCTCCTGCATGGCAGGTGGATTCTTTGTCTGATGCGCCATCAGGGAAGCCTGAAGGGTGTGGCCAAAATGGTGGAGGAGTAAGACTCTGAGGTAACTTCCTCCCATGAACACGCCCAAATTACAGCTGTGTGCATAGCAACTGTCTATGAGAACAGCCTGAAGGTGAGCAGGCGAGACTGTCCACAATGAAAGATATAAAGAAAGAACCACAGCAATACAAACAGGAGGGCTGGAGATGTGATGGAGTTGAGACCTACCTCCGTAGGTAGGTAAACCAAAACAGAATAATCACAGCTGCAGAGAGTCTCCCAAGGACAGAGGGGTCTGAGTCCCACATCAGGTTGCCCAGCCTGGGGGTCCTACACCAGGAAGACGAACCCCCACGGCGTTCAGCTTTGAAAGCTCTCAGGGCTTGCATACGGGAGACCTGGAGGACAGCAGGAAATAGAGAGTCTGCTCTTAAAGGGCACACACCAAGCCTCACACTCTCTGGGTCCCACTGCAGAGGCAGTAATTTGGAAGGAACCTGGGTCAGACCCATCTGCTGAACTTGGAAAACCTCCTGGAGAGGAGGAAGGAGATTGGGATTCTGCCTGGGGACGCAGATGCTGGAGGTAGTTGATTTGGGGGACTTGTTTTTCATGAGGTCACTGATGCTAGCAAGCACCATTTTGGACTCTTCCTTCTAATTTACTAGGGCCAGGGGCTTACCTGCCCACTATCAGGCTGGTTCCAGCTCTTAAACCCCACCCATCAAGCTACCAGCCATATCTCCACACAGCCATGCTCACCGGTGGGCCAGCAGCCTCTGTCCTAGAACCTCAAAGCCGGCCGGGCAGAGATGGGGGATCCCACATAGTTGGTCCTGCCACAGGAGGAGGACCCAGGAAGGGCACACGGGGCACAGGTTCCCTGGAGCGTATAGCTGGGTTACAACTAAAAAAGCAAAGGAGTACAAAAAATATAAAATTCTTCTCTTCCTTTAAGGTTCAGCTCAAAACTTCATTCATATTTATATGCTTCTGAATAAATTGATTCATTTTCATTTTTAAATCATTTATTACTTTTTAAAGTTTGTCTACCCTACTTGTAAAAGTAAAACCTGGGGCTCTTTCTTTTTCATCTTAACTATCAGAAAGCGTAGCAGAGTGCCTGCATATAGTAAATAAATAAAAGAATGAATTAGATTTGTGGAAAGCACTGCTGGTTGCAACATAGAGGATGTCTTGGATGTGACTTTAATGTATCAACCAGTGAGATCTAGAAAACAGAGTGAAAATCATTAATCATGTGAGCAAAAAAAATGATGAGTCCGGACGAAATACACAATCGTGGGGATGGAGAAAAACGGATTTTAGAGGTTAACAGTTGGCAGGGCTTGATGTTTAGGTAGAATGCATGATGTTCAATTGAGTAAAATGTAAGAAGGGGAAGGAAATGATTCTGAAGTTGCTGACATAGAAAATTGAGTAAACACTGGTGATTTTCTTTTCTTTTTTTGAATAGAACACTAGGCCAAGAACAAGTGTAGGGTGCTCAGAATTTTTTTTCAGTATTTATAAGTATTGTGAAATATATTGTGCTATTAATGAATTCACAATCTTGCTGGAAGTTGAGATGTACATCTAAATTAATAGAGAAAATTGAAATGGCTTAGCAAAGATATCAAATTTATGGGAAATGAACATTATGGGGGAACCATACCATCTGCTTCCCAGAGAAGAATAAAAAGTCAATATTGCAATTGCTGTATGATCTGGAACCAGCTACTTCAATACGCTGAGTTGAGTTCCCAAATGGCAATAAATGTTTTTGTTGATTTAACACCTTGACACAAAGAAAGCTGTTGATAGATTGCCTAGAGCTCACTAGGCATTCCTGAGGATTCTCTCTGCTTGGCAGAAAGCCAGCTTACATTGACTTTACATGGAGGGAAATTTCTTGGGTTACATAATGGAAAAGAGCAGAGACAGAGAGAGAGCATTTCAGACAAGGCTCTTCAAAAAGCACCATTATGAAAATGAAAGAAAATGACAGAAAATATTTTATATTCTCTATACAAACACATACAATATTCATCTCATGGTTATAATTCAATGTGTATGTCATTTCACCATATAGTTTATGTATCAGTGATTTTTTAAGTATCTTTGTGAATATTCTTACAATTTTCTTTAATAAGAAGACAAGCAACACAATACACAAAGGCAAAAGACTGGACCCCCTCCAATAACATGTTAAGAAAATGTCACCATAGACAAATGATAATTACTCTGGGGAATCAAAGAATGACCCAGTATTTAGGAAATCTATTAATATAAAAGATTCTGTTGACAGTTTTAAGGCAAATAATTGTACATGTGCCTCCACTGATATATTTTCAAAATTCAACACAAAAGAGAAACAAATGAGCTTATCTGTATATCAACTGATGATAACATAGCCACTTTGAAAAAAATTAATGCAAGTAACTGGATTGCATTATTTTGAATGTACATGCTTTAATTTTTTTTAATTGAAGTATAGTTGATTTACAATGTTGTGTTAATGTCTGTTAGACAGTGAAATGATCTAGTTATACACACACACTTATATAATTGTTTCCATTGTGGTTCATGACAAGATATTAAATATAGTTCCATGTGCTGTACAAGAGGAGTTTGCTGTTACCCTTTCTGCATGTAATAGTTTGCATCTGCTAACCCCAAACTCCCCATTTATCCCTTTCCCATCACCCCTTCCTTTGGCAGCTACAGGTCTGTTCTCCATGTCTGTGAGTTTGTTTCTGTTCCATAGATAAGCTAATTTGTACAGTATTTTCGATTCTACGTGTAAGTGTGACACCGGATGGTATTTGTCTTTGTCTCTCTGACTTACGTCTCTTAGGATGATAATCTCTAACTTCATTCATGATGCTGCAAATGGCATTGCTTCGTTGTTTCTTATGACTGAGTAGCATCCCTCTGTATACATGCACCACTCATCTGCTGATGGACGTTTCCATTTTTTCCATGTCTTGGCTACTGTAAACAGCATTGCTATGAACATAAGGGTGCATGTATCCTTTTGAATTAGTGTTTTGTCTGATACATGCCCAGGAGTGGAATTTCTAGGTCACATGGCAACTATACTTTTTAGCTTTTTGAGGAACCTTCATACGGTTTTCCAACAGCATGCAACCTTCCTCAACTGGCCTGTTCCGCTCAGCATATTCCTCTTGAGGTTCAACAATAATCTATTCTTTTTTTCTTGCTGAGTTATAGTCCATCGTCACAATGTGCCTCTGCTTGTTTAGATATTTGTCATTGAAGATTATCAATGAAAAATCCACTTTTTGGCTGGAAATTTTACAAAAATGTCTGTTATTTACTTATAGGTTGTCATGTGAACATATTTTCCTTCTCTAAGATAAATGCCTAAGGGCACAACTGCTAGCTTATGTTAGCTGCACATTTAATTTTATAAGCAACTACTAACTTGTTTTCAAGAGTGGCCGTATCGTTTTTACATTTCTAAAAGTAAAGATTGTGTGATCCATTTTTCCTTCATCCTTTCAAGTATTTGGTGCTTTGAAAAAATTTAGCCATTAACATAGACATGTAGTGGTATCTTATAGTGGTTTCAATTTGCATTTCACCAATGGCTGATGATGTACTTATTTTCATGTGCCAATTTGCTATCTGCATATCTTCTTTGATGGAATGTCTCTGTTCCTATCTTTTGCCCATTTTCTACTTAGATTTTTTTTTTTTTTTTACTGTTGAGTTTTGAGAATTTTTTATGTATATTCTAGATATGAGTCCTTTCTTAATATATGTGTAGTTTGCAAATATTTTTTCCAAGTCTGTAGCTTTTTCTTTCATTCTCTTTACAAGGTCTTTCACAAAGCAAAATCTCTCTTTCTATCTTATATGAATCTTCTATGAATGAACGTGCATATATAAATACTTGAACTCTCTGTAAATAGAAAATTTTTTATTAATTTAAAAGATACAAGCAGATGATGACAGATTCATAATGACTGATAAAACAGCTTAGAATAAGGAGTCTTATCCTGAGATTATTGGTTGTGTGTGCCTTATTTAGAAGAAAAAGAGTCACAGAGTAATTGAGAGACTCCTTAGTTCAAAAACCTGTTTTTGCCACTGACTTGTTCTGTGATATCTATTGTTCTTCTCATCTTCACCTGTCAAATGGAGAACATATTAAAAGTACCTTGCTCATGGTAATGTAAGGATTACCTAGGTTAGTACATATAAATCGCTTAGACTAGCACACGTCTGTTTCTTTGTGTTAGTTGCTCAGTGGTGTCCGACTCTGTGCAACCCCATGGATTGTAGCCTGCCAGGCTCCTCTGACCAGGGGATTCTGTACACAAGAATACTGGAGTGGGTTGCCATGTCCTTCTCCAGGGAGAATAGCACATAGCATATGATAAATAGTAGAAATCAATATTCAGTTCAGTTCAGTAGCTCAGTCGTGTCCGACTCTGCGACCCCATGAATTGCAGCACGCCAGGCCTCCCTGTTCATCACCATCTCTTGGAGTTCACTCAGACCCATGTCCATCGAGTCTGTGATGCCATCCAACTATCTCATCCTCGGTCATCCCCTTCTCCTCCTGCCCCCAATCCCTTCCAGCATCAGAGTCTTTTCCAATGAGTCAACTCTTCGCATGAGGTGGCAAAAGTACTGGAGTTTCAGCTTTAGCATCATTCCTTCCAAGGAAATCCCAGGGCTGATCTCCTTCAGAATGGACAGGTTGGATCTCCTTGCAGTCCAAGGGACTCTCAAGAGTCTTCTCCAACACCACAGTTCAAAAGTGTCAATCCTTAGGTGCTCAGCCTTCTTCACAGCCCAACTCTCACATCCATACATGACCACAGGAAAAACCATAGCCTTGACTAG
>SJYX01004383.1:17093-77885 GCA_006410675.1 Oreotragus oreotragus
TTCTTCACAGTCCAACTTTCACATCCATACATGACCACAGGAAAAACCATAGCCTTGACTAGATGGACCTTAGTCGGCAAAGTAATGTCTCTGCTTTTGAATATACTATCCAGGTTGGTCATAATTTTTCTTCCAAGGAGTAAGCATCTTCTAATTTCATGGCTGCAGTCACCATCTGAAGTGATTTTGGAGCCCCCAAAAATAAAGTCTGACACTATTTCCACTGTTTCCCCATCTATTTCCCATGAAGTGATGGGACCAGATGCCATGGGCTTCGTTTTCTGAATGTTGGGCTTTAAGCCAGCTTTTTCACTCTCCTGCTTCACTTTCATCAAGAGGCTTTTTAGCTCCTCTTCACTTTCTGCCATAACCATTATTAATAGTATTATTAGAGACTTATATCAAGGTGTCTACTTTTATTGAAAATTATTGTTTTCTCCAAGTTTAAAGATGAATTTTCTGCCTAACAGATGACTTCACCTATGTAAATTTTACTTTCCCTATGAAAACTTCATACACTCTAGGTCCAAATGGCCAAAGGCGAATCAGCCGGTCCTTGTCAGTAGCTTTTGTTAGAGTCCCTTTCTGGATAAGACTTGCGTGAAGGGTGTCACCAAGACCAAAGACTTATTTACCTCCGCCCTCTCATGTTTATTACACTGATGTTGTTGTTCAGTTGCCAGTTGTGTCCAGCTCTTTGCGACCCCATGGACTGCAGCACGCCAGGCTTCCCTGTCCCTCACCATCTCCTGGAGCTTGCCCAACATCATGTTCATTGTATTGGTGATGCCGTCCAGCCATCTCATCCTCTGACGCCCTCTTCTCCTTCTGTCCTTGATCTTTCCCAGCATCAGGGACTTTTCCACCAAGTCATCTGTTCACATCGCGAAAGCGAAGCCGATCAGTCGTGTCCGACTCTTTGCGACCCCATGGACAAACCCTACCAGGCTCCTCTGTCCATGGGATTTTCCAGGCAAGAGTACTGGAGTGGATTGCCATCAGATGACCAAAATACTGGAGTTTCAGCTTCAGCATTAGTCCTTCCAGTGAATTTTCAGGGTTGATCTCCCTTAAGATTGACTGGTTTGATCTCCTTGCTGTCCAAGGAACCTTCAGGAGTCTTCTCCAGCACCACAGCTGAAAGGCATCAATTCTTTGGGGTTCTGCCTTCTTTACAGTCCAGCTCTCATAACCGTACGTGACCACTGGGAAGACCATACCCTTGTCTACACAGACTTTGTCGGCAGAGTAATGTCTCTGCTTTTCAATACACTGTCTAGGTTTGTCATAGCTTTCCTGCCAAGAAGCAATCGTCTTCTGATTTCACGACTGCAGTCACTGTCTGCAGTGATTTTGGAGCCCAAGAAGAGGAAATCCGACACTACTTCCATCTTTTCCCCTTCCATTTGCTATGAGGTAACAGGGCCATATATAAATGATAATCAGATACTGGACACTGTTCTGAGAGCATGTATACAGTGATAAGTCAGAGAAAAGTCTCTGTTCTAAATAGCTCTGTGTGTGGAGGGGACAGATCACACACAGAGAAATACATTTATGTTAATATCAGGTATGAATAAATCTGGGAAGAACAAAGAGAAAATCGGGATACTATTTTAAAAGATCACAGAAGATGGTCAGAGTTACGTTAGGTAGAGACTCAATGAAGTGAAGGAGAGAGTTCTAACTTTATAGTGAAAACATTTTAACGGAGAAAGCTATAACATAAAGAAACAGGCAGCAGCACATTTGGAAGTATTCAGGAAACAGGAATGGGAGCTGAGGATATGGTAGGAATTGAGTGCAGAGGAGGGTGTAGGGGCTAGCTTTTTCTTTGCAGATATTTTAAAGAGTTTAGATGGGAAGCCTTTTGAGTGTTAGAGCAGGGAATGGGGCTTCCCTGGTGGTGCAGATGGTAAACAATCTGCCTGCAAAGCGGGAGACCTGGGTTCGATCCCTGGGTCAGGAAGATCCCCTGGGGAAGGGAATGGCAACCCATTCCAGTATTCCTGCCTGAAGAATCCCATGGGCAGAGGAGCCTGGAGGACATAATTTACATTTTAAATGCTTTACACTGGCTGCCATGGATTAGGGAGGAAAGAATGAAAACAGGATCCTTAGAAGTTTATGCCTGGGGACCAGGTGAGAGACCTCCTAACATATAGCAGGGTAGTGTTAGTAGGGATGGAGAAAGGAGGCTGGATTCTGGGTATATTTCAAATGGGAAGCTGAGAGGTATATCTCCATAAAAAGAAAAAAAAGGAGAGAGAGAGAAGTTGTAGATGATGCTAAGGTTTTTGATAGTGCAACTTGGGGAATAGTGGTACCATTCACAGAGACGGAAAAAGCTGGACATGGAGCAGGTTTGTGGGTGGTGCTGTAGGTGAGGAACTAAAAATAATTGTTAGTCATTCATGCAAAGGTGTCAGGAAGCAGTTGGACACATGATTCTGGAATTCAAGTCAAAAGTCTAATCCACTCATATAAATTTGGCAACATTACTGAATAGAAAGTTTTCCAAATGATTTATGGACACCATCCAGGGAGTGAGTATAATGTGGTTACAGAAGGAAGAAGAGGAAGAAGGCATGATTTGTAGAGCACTCCATCATCCAGAGATGGAGAAGGTAAAACAACAATCCAGCAAAGGAAATAGAAAAAGAGCGGCCGGTCAGGTGGGAAGGAAAATGAGACAATGTACTGTCCACTTAAAATGAAGAAAGTGCTTCAATAAACAGGAATGATTGAGTATGACAGTGTTGCTGTTGAGTGAAACTATATGAAGGCTGAGAATCTGGGACTGTGTCTGGTTTCTGCGAGGGACGGAGATCTGTCTGGAGTAGCTTCAGATGAGCAGCAGAGAGGTGAGGCATTGGAGACGGTTTATATAAACAGACAACTCTTTTCAGGAATTTTGCTCTAAAGGAAAACAGAAATGGGGTGACCATCAAAGATGGATGTGAGCTTCAAGGAGGATTTTCTTTTAAGACCAGAGATATTTCACTGTTTGAACGGTAGTGGAAGAAATCCAGTAGAGGGGGGGAAAAAGTGATGAAACAAGAAAAAGAATGGACAAGCAATGCTAGAGAAATATCTTTTTATGAGGAGGGGATTTGGTGCTGAGTGAAGAGGCTGACTTTAGATACTAACAGGAAAGTGTGCAGGTAAATATGTTCAGAGGCAGGTGACGGCATGGACACGGAGGCGGATGGAAAAGTCCTCTTTGTGCTTCTGTTTTTCTCTCTGATATAAGGAGCAGGGCTACTGGCTGACAGAAAGGAGGTGATAGAAGGTATGAAGATTTGACAAAAGAGGAAATCATGTGGGATTGTTGTTTCCTTTGTCTCCACTGTTTAGCCATATATTTAAAACTCTTTGGCCAGTTTTATTTTAATATAGGAGAAAAAATGAAAGAAGAAAAGGTCTGGGTAACAGAGAGAGAGAGAGTTGAAACTGTCCATGACTGTTGAAAGCAGGGGTCTTGGAACAAATGCAGATTTCAAGGCAGGCTGGAAAGGACTCAATATAAGATCCAGATATGCTGTCGCTTAGTTGCTAAGTCATGTCTGACTCTTTGCGACACCATGGACTGCAGCACGCATGGGATTCTCATAATTTTAATAGATTAAAAATTGTTGTACTATAAGTAATTAGATATAGGCACCCTTGAGACATAGGTACAGTTTTATATGCACAATTTCTTTACTGTAAATAACTACCACAGAATGACAGAGTTGGTTATACAAACGGAGAGATTATATAACTCCTTTGTTTTTTTTTTTCATATAATTATGTGTATCTTTACATATACACATGCTTATGCCTGCTCAGTCTCTCAATCATGTCCAACTCTCTGTGACCCATGGACTGTAGCCTGCCAGGCTCCTTGTCCATAGAATTTTCCAGGCAAGAAAACTAGAGTGGGTTGCCATGTCTTCCTCCAGAGGGTCTTTCCAGCTCCATGATCCAACCTGGGTCTTCTGTGTTTCCTGCGTTGGCAGGCAGGTTCTTTGCCACTGCCATCATGGAAGGCCACATACATATTATCCAGTCTTCTCCTTATTACCAGCCAATTCAGGAATATGATGAGATCAATGAATGGATATCTTTCACAGAAAATGGAAAGAAGCACATATACACAATATCATATACAAACAAATATTCACAGATCAAAGGGTAGGAATCCGGACTCCATCCCAAGTGCGTCCTGAGCTAACTGGCCTTCTCTCCGTCACGTCCGTGCTTCTGCATTTTCCCCTCTGCCTGCAGTACCCATCTTTTGCTTTCTCACCTACCAAACTGCTACTTCTCCTTCAAATTTAAAGTTAAGCTTTGCCTTGTCTGTGAAGCCGTTTTTTCTGACGCCTAACAAACCCCAGGGGTTTCTTCCTTCAAGCTTATTCCCTGGTAGCATTTATCACTTGGTAACTGCAGGTTTGCAGGACTGTTTAACCATTGATACTGTGGATTCTTGAAGGCAAGGACTCAAAACCTTTTCACTTGTGAGTCATCATTGCCTAAGTTCTGCAAGTTTTCCATGAATTTTACAAATAAGGAAAAATGAGATCTAGGGGAGTATTAAGTGACTTAGCCAAGCTAGTCAGTGGCTGTACCTGGCAAGACCACCGTGTTTTTCTTGCCTGGTTTAGGTCTTTCTTTGTCTTTTCCTGCATCTGTTTTTAGGGAAGAAAACATTTCACACCAGGAAATGGTGTTCGAGTGGCGAAGGCGCAGAGACATATCCAGAAGGGCAAGTCCTCCCCCTTGTGGCATCTCTGGGAGGTGAAGATGAAAATGACCATGGGCTCACGAAGCCCTGTTAGGAAGGAGGATGCATCTTTAGCCGGGAGGGAAAAACTGTATCCCTCATCCAGAAGGGAGTTAATGAGAAGATGTCTCCTTTCGCTATAGGCAAAAATAGCTTCGTATCAACAATCCCCACTCTTCACGTTGGATTTCACAGGCAGCTGAGTAGGTTCTTGAGGCAGGTACTTTCACCCCCATTATCACCAAAGTCCTCACTGCCCCACTGAAGCAGGTTTTCTCATTCTGACTGTAGATGAGAAAGCTGAGTTTCAGAAAGTTAAAGCAGTTCTCCCAGGAGTGCACAGCCCAGAGCACTGGTCTTTGAGCTCTTCCATGTGGTATACTCTCCACCATAGTCTGCCGCCCATCGGGGCAGGAAAAGTGTGTGAGTCAGCCTTCCTTGGTACCAGAAGACTATCAGCCACTGAACAGACAGAAGAAGCTGATCTTGGTTTATTCCCTGGTAGCATTTATCACTTGGTAACTGCAGGTTTGCAGGACTGTTTAACCATTGATACTGTGGATTCTTGAAGGCAAGGACTCAAAACCTTTTCACTTGTGAGTCATCATTGCCTAAGTTCTGCAAGTTTTCCATGAATTTTACAAATAAGGAAAAATGAGATCTAGGGGAGTATTAAGTGACTTAGCCAAGCTAGTCAGTGGCTGTACCTGGCAAGACCACCGTGTTTTTCTTGCCTGGTTTAGGTCTTTCTTTGTCTTTTCCTGCATCTGTTTTTAGGGAAGAAAACATTTCACACCAGGAAATGGTGTTCGAGTGGCGAAGGCGCAGAGACATATCCAGAAGGGCAAGTCCTCCCCCTTGTGGCATCTCTGGGAGGTGAAGATGAAAATGACCATGGGCTCACGAAGCCCTGTTAGGAAGGAGGATGCATCTTTAGCCGGGAGGGAAAAACTGTATCCCTCATCCAGAAGGGAGTTAATGAGAAGATGTCTCCTTTCGCTATAGGCAAAAATAGCTTCGTATCAACAATCCCCACTCTTCACGTTGGATTTCACAGGCAGCTGAGTAGGTTCTTGAGGCAGGTACTTTCACCCCCATTATCACCAAAGTCCTCACTGCCCCACTGAAGCAGGTTTTCTCATTCTGACTGTAGATGAGAAAGCTGAGTTTCAGAAAGTTAAAGCAGTTCTCCCAGGAGTGCACAGCCCAGAGCACTGGTCTTTGAGCTCTTCCATGTGGTATACTCTCCACCATAGTCTGCCGCCCATCGGGGCAGGAAAAGTGTGTGAGTCAGCCTTCCTTGGTACCAGAAGACTATCAGCCACTGAACAGACAGAAGAAGCTGATCTTGGTGGGCAGTTCAAGTATACACATCAAAGCTTCTTCTTCCTACGCGAGGACTCCAAGTTGTCAAAATATTAGGTGAAGACGGGGCTACTGTTGGGGTGGAAGGGTGATGGCTGAGAGGTAGCTTGCTTTCTCTCTCTGACGAACAAGCTCAGAACCCACAAGTAGCCAGCAATGGGGCAAATACTGGGTTAGCCAAAAAGTTCGCTTGGGGTTTTTCCCATAAAGAGGCTATGAAAAATCCTGAACGAACTTTTTGGTCAACTCAACACCTTACCTGCAACAGAGGTGGGTGATGGAGAGAATAGATCTTCAGACTGCCTAAGACCGAGGCCCCAGGGTTTCCAACCAGAAAGATTTTTCTTTTTTAAGACTCAAGACATTCTTTTAAGCAAAACAACAGCTTGGGGACAAGCAATGGCCCACAAGGGGCCTTTTAGAAGGACTGGATGCCGTCTTTACTGGAAGAAGCAATATTAGCTTTGATTTGATGGATGTTTTCATAACCTGCTCTCCCCTCCTTCTTGAGACTCTCCCCCCTTAACAGATCTAATAAACACCCAGATCACCACAATGGCAAGATGAACACATTTTCATATCCTGAACCCCTGCAGGGCAATGATCAGAATAATCGTTAATACTTATTGATCACTTGTTACATGCTAAGTGCTTTACCAGCACGATTATCTCATTTTATCCTCACAGAAAATCATATTACATTGATCAAGAGAGGCTGGGGCGGGGCGGGTTAATTGACCTCCCCAAGGTCACAGTGAGTACTTGATAGCAATAAGATTGAAAGCAATCAACCTGACTCTACAGTACATCACCAGAAGGACTGACATACATGATGATCCCCTGAGTGTCTGGGGAAATGAGTCTGCCCCTGTAGGGTTGCACCTTTAGTTTACTCAGCATTGAGCAAACGGCTGAAACTTCCTCTTTCCTGCTCTGTATACCTGGTCAGATGACTGAGGACTCACCCACGATTTAGCCAGCCATATGTTTATTAAAAAAAAAAAAGAAAAGAAAAACCAAAAAGCAATTAAAATTCTTACCAAGAATTAACATGACAAGGAGAATTTGTAACCAACAAAGTGTGTAAAGAAATGTAGGCAACTGGGTGCAACTTGGCACTTATATTATAAGGTTGACCTATTATTGGTTGGGGCTTCCCAGGTGGCTCAGTGGTTAAAAAAAAAAAAAAAAAAAAAAAAACCCTGCCAATGCAGGAAATACAAGAGATGTGTATTCGAGCCCTGGGTTGGGAAGATCCCCTGGAATAGGGCACAGCAACCCACTCCAGTATTCTTGCATGGAGAATCCCATGGACAGAGGAGACAGGCAGGCTACAGTCCACAAGGTCACAAAGAGTTGGACGTGACGGAGCAACTGAGCACGCACGCATTACTAATCACTAGTTTGCTTCGATCACCCTTTTTACTTTCAGCAATCCCTGGATGCTGACTCTTTACAACTTGCTAGAGGTTGCCCTATCTGTCTGTCTTCTTTCCCATAGAAACCCTGGGCTCCTGCCTCTGTTACCTTGGTCACTGCCACCTCACTCATTGCTGAGCATCAGAAGCTCCAAACTATCCCTTTCCACCCTTACTCCAGCCACGAGGAATGTAGTAAAGCCCAGCAGGAAGCCAAAGAAGTGAGGAACAATCCTCCCGGAACTAGTGGTAAAGAACCCACCTGCCAGTGCAGGAACCCGGGTTCGATCCCGGGGTTGGGAAGTTCTCCTGGAAGAGGGCAACCCACTCCAGTATACTTGCCTGGAGAATCCCATGGACAGAGGGGCCTGGCAGGGTACAGTCCATGGGGTCGCCAAGAGTCGGACACGACTGAAGCAACAGCGCACAGAGCCAGTTTTGTCTGCAGGGTAGGTAAAGGGGCTGGGGCGGAGAGATATGGGATGACCACCACCACCCACAGGACTCCCACAACCAGAGTGTGGATGCTGGGAGGATACCAGAGGACAGCTGGAGTTCTGACTTTTAATTGTGGATCTCAAACAGGGATAACAACACCTGCGCGGGCGTGTGTGTGCGTGCATGCGTGCGCGGGCACGTGCTCAGTCCTGTCTGACTCTTTGCAACGCATGCACTGTAGCCTGCTCAGCTCCTCTCTCCATGCAATTTTCCAGGCAAGGATATTGAAATGGGTTGCCATTTCCTTCTCCAGGGGATCTTCCCAACCCAGGGATTAAATCCACCTCTCTTATGTCTCCTGCACTGGCGCGAGGATTATTTACTCCTGAGCCACCTGGGAAGCCCAACAACACCTACCTAATAGCAATGCTATGTGGTAAAGTGAGCAACAGACAGGTCATTTCCACTCCTGTAAGTCGGACATGACTGAGCGACTGAACTGAAGTGAATCGAAGCTGAGGATATATACAGAGAGAGATAGATGAGCATGTATTATGAAGCAGGTGGTGGAGGCCAGGCAGTACTGGGTTTTCATTCTACCTGAGCCACTGAACAACTGCATGAATTTGCAGAATGTTAATGTCAACTTTCTGACCCTCAGCTTCCTCATCTGTAAAACAGAAACAGCCTATCACAGAAGTATAGAAATTAGAAAGTGTATGTAAGCAGCTATTGTGACACCTCTTAGTCAACGGAGGCTGCATGTATGCTCAGTTGTGTCCGACTCTTTGTGACCCCACAGACTGTAGCCCACCAGGCTCTTCTGTCCATGGCATTCTCCAGGCAAGAATACTGGAGTGGGTTGCCATTTCCTTCTCCAGCGGACCTTTCCGAACCGGGGATTGAACCTGGGTCTCTTGTGTCTCCTGCATTGTAGGTAGGTTCTTTATTGCCTGAGCCATCAGGGAAGCCCCTAACAACGGTATGAATTTGTAGAATGCTCATTTCAACTTCCTGACCTTTTGGCCACCTCATGTGAAGAGTTGACTCATTGGAAAAGACTCTGATGCTGGGAGGGATTGGGGGCAGGAGGAGAAGGGGACAACCGAGGATGAGAGGGCTGGATGGCATCACTGACTTGATGTACGCGAGTCTGAGTGAACTCCGGGAGCTGGTGATGGACAGGGAGCCCTGGCGTGCTGCGATTCCTGGAGTTGCAAAGAGTTGGACACGACTGAGCGACTGAACTGAACTGAACTCTTTATTGTCTGAGCCATCAGGGAAGCCCCTAGCACCTGTATGAATTTGTAGAATGCTCATTTCAACTTCCTGACTCTCAGTTTGCTCATCCGTAACACAGAGTTGGAACGACCTACCACCGAAGTATAGAAATTAGACAGCGTATGTAAGTAGCTACTGTGACCCCTGGCACCTTTACTCTGACCCTCTTCATTTCTTCTAGGGGAGCGCCCACCGTCCTTGACGGCTGATACCAAAGACCATGACGGGATGGGAGAGTGCCCCCAGCAGGGCACTCACCTTCCACCTCTTACTTAATAAAAGGGTAACAGCAGCAATGACCACTCCAATCACCACTCCTAATGCGACCGCTTTTCCACTGCTGCTGCTGCGGTTCTGGTGTGATTTATCATGCACGGCTATGTGGCATATGAATAGGGAACTGAGCTATGCACTTTACCCATGTAATTGATTTTAATCTCAACGTATCTGCTTTCTGGCAAGGCTTTATTGCATGGCCTTGAAAAATAGCTATTCTATTCCAGCGCAGGGTGTTAGCAGGGCAGGGCGAACACTGAAGGCCCTCATTAGAAAACCATAAGCTCCAGAGATCTTGGTGACTAGGACATGGCCGTGCTTTGCTTCTTTCTACCATCTCAGCACCAGCACCTTGGATGAGTCCCTCTTTCACTGATTTCACAGCTCACCATCCTAAGTGTTCTGGGCTCCTTTCTCAGTGTTTCACTGCAGCATTTTGTAGGCAGGCATCAGTCTCCAAGGGTGCTCTAGTGGTAAAGAACCCTCCTGCCAATGCAGGAAACGTAAGAGATCCGAATTTGATCCCTGGGTTGGGAAGGAAGGCGTGGCAACCCACTCCAGTACTCATGCCTGGAGAACGCTCATGGACGCAGGAGCCTGGCGGGCTACAGTCCATAGGGGATGGACTCTTGACAGTCTGCAAAGAGTCAGACACAACTGCAGCAACAGCACAGACGCAGGCATCAGTCTTCAGATCCTTTGGCTCTGAGTCAGGCAGAATAAAATCTCGGCATTGCCTTCCACACTGTTAGTCATTCTCCAACAGTTCTGAACCTTCCTTTTGTTCCAGTTATTCCAAATGCTAGCAAACAACAGAAACAAAACAAAAAAAAGCAATCGTGAAGCCACATCCTTGGATGTTATTAGCAGAAAATAAAACAACACCCATTTTTATGCTGTTGAACGTGCACTTGCTCTAAACAAAAGAAACTGATCAACTAAAGCAAATAAAGGATGCTCTCCTCAGCCCTGCTTTAGACTGATAAGCAAAGATAATTAACATCATGGCTGTTGTTTCTTGGTTCCAAGTTTCTACCCCTGTTCCTAACTGGCATTTTCAAAGGAATCTGAGATTAGATAACTATTTAAGATTTCCTGCTGGATGATGTTTGGTACTCTGAGAAAGTTAATTACCTACAGGCATTCTGGGGTAATTGAACTCCAGTGCATTAACAGACCTACAGAATTCAGAACTAGAAAGAATCTTAGATATAAGATTTGCCTGGAGCACCTCACTTTACAAATAAGGAAACTGAGATCCTGAGAACTTTGTGGTATGTGTGCTTTGGGAGTTCAGAGGGGCTCTTCCTCAGACTACAAAGTCACCTCTTTGTGTATCTGGTCGTTTGAAATAATTATTTTAAAACTGTCAGCCAGTTCATTTGCTCAGTCATGTCGGGCTTTTTGTGACCCGGACTGCAGCATGCCAGGCTTCCCTGTCCATCACCAACTCCAAAGCTTGCTCAAACTCATGTCCATTGAGTTGGTGATGCCATTCAACCATTTCATCCGCTGTCACCCTCTTCTCCTCCCACCTTCAGTCTTTCTCAGCATCAGGGTCTTTTCCAATGAGTCAGTTCTTCACATCACATGGCCAAAGTATCAGAGCTTCAGCTTCAGAATCAGTCCTTCCAGTGAATATTCAGGACTGATCTCCTTTAGGATGGACTGGTTGGGTCTCCTTGCTGTCTAAGGGACTCTCAGGAGTCTTCTCCAACACCACAGCTCAAAAGCATCAATTCTTCAAAAATTGTAGGTATTGAAAAGGCGTTTCCCTCTGAGTTTCAACAAGTCAGATGCTTCCAATGGTTTAGTGGGGAGAAACACTGCTTTGATCAGATTCAGAGTGCTTCTTCCAACACCCACTAGACACAGAAGAAGGGTGGAAAGTAGACTGGGAGAACTGTACTAAATAATCTTCTTTCTCTCACACAGATGAAGCTTTCAGAACCTTATTGCTTCTTGCCTAGGTGGTTGGGGTTTGCTGTGCATGTTATTCTTGTGTTAGAGCCTGGGTCCACATGACAAAGGACTCAGGTTACTTTGGGGGACCAGCTAATTCTTCTTCCCTCAAGTTCTCAGCCTGAGAAACACACTGCCAGAGATGCAGCCGTCTAGGCTTCAAACCGTTTACTTTTTAATATTATATTTATGGGTTTAGTTTTTTTAGATTAACAATGTTGGGTTAGTTTCAGGTGTACAACAAAGCAATTCAGTTATATGTATACATGTAGCTATTTTTCAAATTCTTTTCCCATTTAGGTTATTACAGAATATTGAGCAGTTCCCTGTGCTCTACAGTACACCTTTGTTGGTTATCTATTTTTAACATAGCATTGACATTGTGGGTGTCAGTCTCAAACACCCAGTCTATCCCCCCAACCCACACCCTGGTAATTATAGTTCATTCTCTAAGTCTGTGAGTCTGTTTCTGTTTTGTAAATAAGTTCATTTGTATCATTCCTTTTTAGATTCTGCATATAAATCATATCATATGGCATTTGCCTTTCTCTTTCTTACTTACTCCCCTTAGTTTGATAATCTCCAGGTTCATCCATGTTGCTGCAAATGACATTATTTCATTCTTTTAAACAGCTGAGTACTATTCCACTGTGTATATGAACCACATCTTTATCCATTCCTCTGTTGATGGACATTTACGTTGCTTCTATGTCTCTGTTATTGTAAACAGTGTTGCAATGAACACTGGGGTGCATGTATCCTTGTAAACCGTGGTTTTCTCTGGATATACACCCAGGAATGGGATTGCAGGATGGTGTTGTAGCTCTATTTTTAGTTTTTTAAGGAACCTCCACACTGTTCTCCCTGGTGGTTGCACCAATTTACATTCCCACCAACAGTGTATGAGGGTTCCTTTTTCTCCACATTCTCTTCAGAGCATGCTGTTTATAGATGTTTTGATGATGGCCGTTCTGACTGGTGTGAGGTGATATTTCATTATAGTTTTCATTCGTGTATCTCTAATAATGGCAAAGCTGAGCATTTTTCCGTGTGCTTCTTGGCCACCTGTCTGTCTTCTTTGGAGAAATGTCTATTCAACAAAACATTTTTAACAGAAACTTAAGCAGGACAAGCCCCATAAGATGCAAGGCTCCGTACCATGCGTGGTCCCCACCACTGTCCTCCCTGTTAGTTGCACACAGTCCTGGTTCTGGTCCCTTCCTGACAGATGTGGTGGCTCCTCTTGCTGCTGGTCCCCTCTCTTGACACAGACACTGAAAGGTCACTCCCTTAGCGTCCCTCCAAGGATGTGAACAACGTGGTAACTCTCTCTGTTCCTGCCTCAGTTGAGGAGTTGATCAGCTCCTGGCTGATCATCAACTTCATAGATCAGTAGGTCACAGTGTAGAGGTTTCTCTATACCTGCTCCATACCTCTTGGCAACTAGATTGAATGTGAAAACAAAAGTGCTACTTGCCCAGTTATGTCCAACTCTTTGCAGCCCCATGGACTGTAGCCCTCCACGTTCCCCTGTCCATGGGATTTCCCAGGGGAAAATATTGGAGGGGGTAGATTTTCCCTTCTCCAGGGGGATCATCCCCACCCAGGAATCGAACCCAGGTCTCCTGCATTGCAGGCAGATTCTTTACCTTCTGAGCCACCAGGGAAGCCCTGGTGACCAGATTACCAGAGCAGAAAACTGGTGAAACCCAGGGAGGGAAAGGCCCTTGGCCAAGGGTAGTGGCAGGATTAAGATCAGGGTGGGAATCTCTGATTCCAAATCCAGTACTGTATCATCTGTCTCAGGTGAATCTCTCAGTTTGAGATCCCTTAAGGACAGGGTGTGTGGAGGGTGGGAAGGAAGTGGAGGAANAGCAGAAAACTGGTGAAACCCAGGGAGGGAAAGGCCCTTGGCCAAGGGTAGTGGCAGGATTAAGATCAGGGTGGGAATCTCTGATTCCAAATCCAGTACTGTATCATCTGTCTCAGGTGAATCTCTCAGTTTGAGATCCCTTAAGGACAGGGTGTGTGGAGGGTGGGAAGGAAGTGGAGGAAGGGAGTGTGCCCCTAGTACTTGTGACTTGGACAAGCAGGACCAAGCATGACCGTGTGTCTTAGTAAAGATCAAGACTTGGAGTTAGGCAGGCCTATGCTTGAATCCCAGGTGTTCTAGTTATTTACTATCGTTGAGAAAAATTCCTGGATCCTTCTGAACTGTGGTTTTCCAAGGTATAGATGAGAACTGTAATATCTACGTGTGTGATCTCTAAGTCGCTCAGCCGTGTCTGGCTCTTTGCGACCCCATGGCCTACAGCCCATCAGGCTTCTCTGTCCGTGGAATACTCCAGGCAAGAATACTGGAGTGGATTGCTATGCCTTCCTCCAGGGGATCTTCCTAATCAAGGGATCAAACTCGTGTCTCATGTCTCTTGCATTGGCAGGCGTGCTCTTTACCTTTGGGAGTCTACACCGCGATGTTATTTTGAAGGGCTATGAGAGACAATGTATATGAAAGGTATAGAAGGATAATTATTATCAAGACTAGCCTGGCTACATTCCCATCCTGATTTATACTTTAAATTTTTCTATTTTGCTATTTTCATCATCTTTTTGAGATCATTAACAAGGAGAGTTCTTAAGAGCGCGTGATTTTGAATCAGATACAGCTGGGTTTGCATTTGGGCCACATTTATTTACTCTCGATATTACTTTAAGCAGGTCAAGCTTCTGCAAGGCTCAGTTTTTGAATCTGTAAAGTGAGAATAATGATTCCTCCCTGACAGAGATAGACTAAATTTGAAGATTAAATTAGACTGAATACAACTATACATTTTAATGAAAGCAGGGGTCTTATACACTCTGGTATTATTCCCTGCATCTGACAATGTGCCTACCATAAATATAACGAATGCTCAAATGAAAAATTAATAATGTATGCAATATAAGCTTTTAATACAGTGTCTTATGAGGTGGGAGCTACATCTGTCTTGTCCCAGTTAAATTATGTGAAGGTGAAACACCACTGCAAGACCATTTAATAACTTCTCACAATAGAAATCAGTCTGGAACAGGCTGTCAGGTTACCAAGATGTCTCCTTCATTGGCTCTGACAACTTTATTCTTAATAAGTCAGTGCCACGGAGATAAATTCCGGGGAAGGTGGAGGTAATGGTTGACTGTGGGCTCTCCTGTGGAGACCTCCAGATGGAAGTGGAGGTTCTGAGGTTCGGGAACGTTAAATACACAGACAGGGAATAAAAGATACTAAAGAGTGAGGATCTGGCACCAAAGAGGAACCCATAAGGAAAGTAAAGTGAATGAGGTTCTGAACATCTGGACTTAAATCCTGCCTTGGAACTTGGGCAAGTCACACTTTTTGGTCTCAATTTCCCCATTTACAAAATAGAAAGAATGGTACTTAACAGAGTTATTGTGAGAATTAAATGAGACGGTGCTTATAAAAGTGAAACACTGAACCAATACGAGGAGTCATTCTTTGGGACTTTCCTGGTGGTCCAGTAGAGTCTGGGCTAAGGATGCAGGGCGTATGGGTTCAACCCCAGGTCGGGGAACTAAAATCCCACATGCTGTGGAGTGCTGCCAAAAGGAAAAAAAAAAAAAATGGCTGTTGTTTCTTGGTTCCAAGTTTCTACCCCTGTTCCTAACTGGCATTTTCAAAGGAATCTGAGATTAGATAACTATTTAAGATTTCCTGCTGGATGATGTTTGGTACTCTGAGAAAGTTAATTACCTACAGGCATTCTGGGGTAATTGAACTCCAGTGCATTAACAGACCTACAGAATTCAGAACTAGAAAGAATCTTAGATATAAGATTTGCCTGGAGCACCTCACTTTACAAATAAGGAAACTGAGATCCTGAGAACTTTGTGGTATGTGTGCTTTGGGAGTTCAGAGGGGCTCTTCCTCAGACTACAAAGTCACCTCTTTGTGTATCTGGTCGTTTGAAATAATTATTTTAAAACTGTCAGCCAGTTCATTTGCTCAGTCATGTCGGGCTTTTTGTGACCCGGACTGCAGCATGCCAGGCTTCCCTGTCCATCACCAACTCCAAAGCTTGCTCAAACTCATGTCCATTGAGTTGGTGATGCCATTCAACCATTTCATCCGCTGTCACCCTCTTCTCCTCCCACCTTCAGTCTTTCTCAGCATCAGGGTCTTTTCCAATGAGTCAGTTCTTCACATCACATGGCCAAAGTATCAGAGCTTCAGCTTCAGAATCAGTCCTTCCAGTGAATATTCAGGACTGATCTCCTTTAGGATGGACTAGTTGGGTCTCCTTGCTGTCTAAGGGACTCTCAGGAGTCTTCTCCAACACCACAGCTCAAAAGCATCAATTCTTCAAAAATTGTAGGTATTGAAAAGGCGTTTCCCTCTGAGTTTCAACAAGTCAGATGCTTCCAATGGTTTAGTGGGGAGAAACACTGCTTTGATCAGATTCAGAGTGCTTCTTCCAACATCCACTAGACACAGAAGAAGGGTGGAAAGTAGACTGGGAGAACTGTACTAAATAATCTTCTTTCTCTCACACAGACAGAGCTTTCAGAACCTTATTGCTTCTTGCCTAGGTGGTTGGGGTTTGCTGTGCATGTCATTCTTGTGTTAGAGCCTGGGTCCACATGACAAAGGACTCAGGTTACTTTGGGGGACCTGCTAATTCTTCTTCCCTCAAGTTCTCAGCCTGAGAAACACACTGCCAGAGATGCAGCCATCTAGGCTTCAAACCGTTTACTTTTAATATTATATTTATGGGTTTAGTTTTTTTAGATTAACAATGTTGGGTTAGTTTCAGGTGTACAACAAAGCAATTCAGTTATATGTATACATGTAGCTATTTTTCAAATTCTTTTCCCATTTAGGTTATTACAGAATATTGAGCAGTTCCCTGTGCTCTACAGTACATCTTTGTTGGTTATCTATTTTTAACATAGCATTGACATTGTGCATGTCAGTCTCAAACACCCAGTCTATCCCCCCAACCCACACCCTGGTAATTATAGTTCATTCTCTAAGTCTGTGAGTCTGTTTCTGTTTTGTAAATAAGTTCATTTGTATCATTCCTTTTTAGATTCTGCATATAAATCATATCATATGGCATTTGCCTTTCTCTTTCTTACTTACTCCCCTTAGTCTGATAATCTCCAGGTTCATCCATGTTGCTGCAAATGACATTATTTCATTCTTTTAAACAGCTGAGTACTATTCCACTGTGTATATGAACCACATCTTTATCCATTCCTCTGTTGATGGACATTTACGTTGCTTCTATGTCTCTGTTATTGTAAACAGTGTTGCAATGAACACTGGGGTGCATGTATCCTTGTAAACCGTGGTTTTCTCTGGATATACACCCAGGAATGGGATTGCAGGATGGTGTTGTAGCTCTATTTTTAGTTTTTTAAGGAACCTCCACACTGTTCTCCCTGGTGGCTGCACCAATTTACATTCCCACCAACAGTGTATGAGGGTTCCTTTTTCTCCACATGCTCTTCAGAGCATGCTGTTTATAGATGTTTTGATGATGGCCGTTCTGACTGGTGTGAGGTGATATTTCATTATAGTTTTCATTCGTGTATCTCTAATAATGGCAAAGCTGAGCATTTTTCCGTGTGCTTCTTGGCCACCTGTCTGCCTTCTTTGGAGAAATGTCTATTTAACAAAACATTTTTAACAGAAACTTCAGCAGGACAAGCCCCATAAGACGCAAGGCTCCGTACCATGCGTGGTCCCCACCACTGTCCTCCCTGTTAGTTGCACACAGTCCTGGTTCTGGTCCCTTCCCGACAGATGTGGTGGCTCTTCTTGCTGCTGGTCCCCTCTCTTGACACAGACACTGAAAGGTCGCTCCCTTAGCGTCCCTCCAAGGATGTGAACAACGTGGTAACTCTCTCTGTTCCTGCCTCAGTTGAGGAGTTGATCAGCTCCTGGCTGATCATCAACTTCATAGATCAGTAGGTCACAGTGTAGAGGTTTCTCTATACCTGCTCCATACCTCTTGGCAACTAGATTGGATGTGAAAACAAAAGTGCTACTTGCCCAGTTATGTCCAACTCTTTGCAGCCCCATGGACTGTAGTCCTCCACATTCCCCTGTCCATGGGATTTCCCAGGGGAAAATATTGGAGGGGGTAGATTTTCCCTTCTCCAGGGGGATCATCCCCACCCAGGAATCAAACCCAGGTCTCCTGCATTGCAGGCAGATTCTTCACCTTCTGAGCCACCAGGGAAGCCCTGGTGACCAGATTATCAGAGCAGAAAACTGGTGAGACCCAGGGAGGGAAAGGCCCTTGGCCAAGGGTAGTGGCAGGACTAAGATCAGGGTGGGAATCTCTGATTCCAAATCCAGTACTGTGTCATCTGTCTCAGGTGAATCTCTCAGTTTGAGATGCCTTAAGGACAGGGCGTGTGGAGGGTGGAAAGGAAGTGGAGGTAGGGAGTGTGCCCCTAGTACTTGTGACTTGGACAAGCAGGACCAAGCATGACCGTGTGTCTTAGTAAAGATCAAGACTTGGAGTTAGGCAGGCCTATGCTTGAATCCCAGGTGTTCTAGTTATTTACTATCTTTGAGAAAAATTCCTGGATCCTTCTGAACTGTGGTTTTCCAAGGTATAGATGAGAACTGTAATATCTACGTGTGTGACCTCTAAGTTGCTCAGCCGTGTCTGGCTCTTTGCGACCCCATGGCCTACAGCCCATCAGGCTTCTCTGTCCATGGGATACTCCAGGCAAGAATACTGGAGTGGATTGCTATGCCTTCCTCCAGGGGATCTTCCCAATCAAGGGATCAAACTCGTGTCTCATGTCTCTTGCATTGGCAGGCGTGCTCTTTACCTTTGGGAGTCTACACCGCGATGTTATTTTGAAGGACTATGAGAGACAATGTATATGAAAGGTATAGAAGGATAATTATTATCAAGACTAGCCTGGCTACATTGCCATCCTGATTTATACTTTAAATTTTTCTATTTTGCTATTTTCATCATCTTTTTGAGATCATTAACAAGGAGAGTTCTTAAGAGCGCCTGATTTTGAATCAGATACAGCTGGGTTTGCATTTGGGCCACATTTATTTACTCTCGATATTACTTTAAGCAGGTCAAGCTTCTGCAAGGCTCAGTTTTTGAATCTGTAAAGTGAGAATAATGATTCCTCCCTGACAGAGATAGACTAAATTTGAAGATTAAATTAGACTGAATACAACTATACATTTTAATGAAAGCAGGGGTCTTATACACTCTGGTATTATTCCCTGCATCTGACAATGTGCCTACCATAAATATAACGAATGCTCAAATGAAAAATTAATAATGTATGCAATATAAGCTTTTAATACAGTGTCTTATGAGGTGGGAGCTACATCTGTCTTGTCCCAGTTAAATTATGTGAAGGTGAAACACCACTGCAAGACCATTTAATAACTTCTCACAATAGAAATCAGTCTGGAACAGGCTGTCAGGTTACCAAGATGTCTCCTTCATTGGCTCTGACAACTTTATTCTTAATAAGTCAGTGCCACGGAGATAAATTCCGGGGAAGGTGGAGGTAATGGTTGACTGTGGGCTCTCCTGTGGAGACCTCCAGATGGAAGTGGAGGTTCTGAGGTTCGGGAACGTTAAATACACAGACAGGGAATAAAAGATACTAAAGAGTGAGGATCTGGCACCAAAGAGGAACCCATAAGGAAAGTAAAGTGGATGAGGTTCTGAACATCTGGACTTAAATCCTGCCTTGGAACTTGGGCAAGTCACACTTTTTGGTCTCAATTTCCCCATTTACAAAATAGAAAGAATGGTACTTACAGAGTTATTGTGAGAATTAAATGAGACGGTGCTTATAAAAGTGAAACACTGAACCAATACGAGGAGTCATTCTTTGGGACTTTCCTGGTGGTCCAGTAGAGTCTGGGCTAAGGATGCAGGGCGTATGGGTTCAACCCCAGGTCGGGGAACTAAAATCCCACATGCTGTGGAGTGCTGCCAAAAGGAAAAAAAAAAAAAAAAAAAGCCATCCCTTGAAGACAGAACTTGCTTTCTCTACAAAGGTTTTGTTCATTGTTTGGTCTTTCTTCCCCTTTTATTCTTAAGGTTGGAGAATTTCTACTAATTTGTTCCTGACCCCTGATTTTGCAATATCAAGCCTGCTGTTAAGCCCCAATCTATGAATTTCTATGGGCTCAGTGGTAAAGAATCCCCCTGCCAAGCAGGAGACTCAGACTCAGTCCCCGGATTGGGAAGATCCCCTGGAGAAGGAAATGGCAACCCACTCCAGTATTCTTGCCTGGAGTATCCCATGGACAGAGGAGACTGGTGGGCTGCAGTTCATGCAGTCGCAGAGTCGGACACAGCTTAGTAACTAAACCACATAAATTTCTACATCCAGATCATGGTTTTCAGTTCTAAAATTTCTATTTGATTATTTCTTTAGGGTTTATTTCTATTTTTGCTGTTCAGCTTCTCCACATGTTCTCTCAATATAATCATCTTTAGGTCCATGAGCATATTTCGCATTAGCTTCTTTTAAAGGTCTTTTTATGCTAACTCTAATAACTGGATTATCTTGGTGTCTGTGTCTATTGACTTATTTTCTTGCTTGATTATGGATTAATTTCCCTATTTCTCTGACTATCTAACCACATTTTTGTATTGTTTGTCATTGTTGATAATACATTATAGGGATACTGAATGCTCCCTACATTTTCTTTCCTTGGTATTTCTTTGTCCTTTTTATTATCAGGTTTATTTTGCCCTCTGACTCAGTTTAGAGGTGAAAAGTGAACGTGTCCGTCGCTCAGTCATATTTGACTCTTTGTCATCCCACGGACCGTGGCCCACCAGGCTCCTCCGTCCATGGGATTCTCCAGGCAAGAGGACTGGAGTGGGGTGCCATTTCCTTCTCCAGGGGATCTTCCCGGCCCAGGGATTGAACCCCTATCTCTTATGTCCCCTGCATTGGCAAGCAGGTTCTTTACCACTAGCGCCACCTGGGAAGCACCCCATCCACACACTAGAACATGGTTATGCCTTTGCTTTTCTCAAATATCGCTTGCCTTTCATTCCACTGTAGATCTGAAACAAGAAGAAGCCACTAGCTTTCAATTCCCTTACTGACAAAAACACATTTTGTTCATATTACCTCGTCCTACAGGCAAGAGTGGAAGCGACAAGACAGAAAAACTGAATAGGTGTGTTAGGCATGGGGGTCACTTTCCCACATATTCTGAGCTGCACATTTGTCCAGGTTCTCTCCAATTCACAGACACGTATTAGTGGTAGCCGTTGTCACTTTCAAGCGTGAAAACACAATTTGAAGGGCTCTCTCCTGCTTTTCTTGACTTCATTTCAACAAAAGAATCCCATTTGGAAGCACCCTTGAAGCCATGTTCTTCCTGCCTCATTACAGCTCCATCAGCGGGTCAGCATTCTGGAACTACCCCGCCTGCCTCCCTTCTCAGCTGGAGCATCTCACAGCCAATTAAATTCACTCCAGCTCAGCTCTGAGACCTAGTCCTCGCACCCTGATTGCTTTTCAATAGCTTGAAATCTAGTCAGCTGAAAAACCAAACCAATAACCAGGCAGGAGTCATTACTGGAGTGAGAAATGATGGAAGGACTTTGTGCAGTGCTGAGGACTGCCCCCTTGGAAGGTGGCCCTAGATGTAAAACGAACCTTTTTAGCACCCGCCAGAGAGTCGTGACTTCCTACACTTGGGTGCTCCATTTGTGTTTCAAATACCAGGGCTCGAGAGTAACATTTAACTGCTGCTCAGGGACTCATCCTGTCCTTTGCCATCTCACCCCAGCATTGCTTAAATGTTTGTCTCAGTTTCTAGCAAGCAGAGGAAAATCAAAGCCCTAAATGTATGGAGCTCAGTGGTGGCACCTGGAGTCAGCTGTCAGCTTTCAACTCTCTCTCCCTCTTCACCCATCAGCTCCACTTCCCCAGCAAGGCTCAGCTTGATGATACAAGCGTCTACATATAATACCCCAGCTCTCTAAATCTCCTTCTCCGAGTGCCTGCCCAGACCACCTGGAGCATGTCAGAGCTAGACGCTCTGTTGGAAATCATCAAGTGGGAATCTTCTGTTTTATGGAATTAAATAAATAACAAGAAATGACTTTTCTAAAATAACAGGGCAAGTTTACGTTCTGACTATGGAAGAAATTTAGTTTGGGGCTGGGACCTAGGTGGAGTAAACGAGGCACTACCTACAGGTGTAAAATGGAGAGGGCACCAATAAATTCAGTAATCAGGGTAACTAATATTTCAATGCAATATTTTTAAGAATCAAAGTTAATACAAAAAATTCTATTGTGAACAAAAATGTCAGAATTTTAAATAAAGATAAAATCCAGTAGAATGAGGGCTAGGATGTGGCAAATGAGATACGGAAGTACAAGTACAGGGTTGGAACCTGTTTTTATTTAAAATTTTGATCTTGGGACTTCTCCAGTGGTCCAGTGGTTAAGAACTTGCCTTCCAATGCAGGGGTGTGTGTTTAATCCTCAGTTGGGAGGTTAAGATCCCATATGCCTCTCAACCAAAAAACCAAAGCACAAAACAAGTAATGTAACAAATTCAATAAAGATTTTTTTAATGCTTATCAAGAAAAATCTTTTTGAGATACGGAAGTACAAGTACAGGGTTGGAACCTGTTTTTATTTAAAATTTTGATCTTGGGACTTCTCCGGTGGTCCAGTGGTTAAGAACTTGCCTTCCAATGCAGGGGTGCGTGTTTGATCCTCGATTGGGAGGTTAAGATCCCATATGCCTCTCAACCAAAAAACCAAAGCACAAAACAAGTAATGTATCAAATTCAATAAAGATTTTTTTAATGCTTATCAAGAAAAATCTTTAAAAAATTAAAAAAATGTTTTATATTTTGTTCACTGTGCATTTTTTATATTTGCATTTTAATTTTTAAAGTCTTCTGTTGAAACGTTACTCCTCAAGGTTATTGTGGTTTTTGGTGTCTTCTTAAGCCATGCTTCCAAGTGGAATGCCATACTGGCTCTACTCTAGTCCAGCTCTGTCCAGCTGTCGACTCTGAGAGCCGATTTCCGATGCCACTTCCTCTCAGTCCTCTCATTTTGAATCTCTTTTTTTGCTCCAGCTTTACTGAGATATAATTGACAGGAAGGTTGCATACATTTAAGGTGTACATTGTGATGATTTGATACACTTATCTATTGCGAAATGACTACCACAAGAGGGTTAACACCTCCAGCACCTCACGTAATTACCCTTGTGTGTGTGTGTGTGTGTGTGGTAAGAACGGCTAAGATCTACTCCCTTAGCAAATGTCAGTTATATAATACAGTACTGGTAACCATGGTTACCATGCGTACATCAGATCCCCAGGACTTATCTTTTAACTGGAAGTTTGGACCCTTTGACCCACATCTCCCCATTTCTCTCTTCCTCAGCCTCTGGCAACCATTATTCCGCTTTCTCTGCAAGCTTGGCTTTTCTAGATTCCACCTATAACGGATACCACATGGTATTTTTCTTTCTCTGTCTGACTTCTTTCCCATAGCAATGTAGTTTCGTCCATGTTGTCATGAAACATGGATTTCCTTCTTATGGCCGAGTACTCCATTGTGTATATACACCACATCCTCCCTATCCACTGGTTCTTAGGCACTTAGGTTGTTTCCGTGTCTGGGCTATTGTGAACTGACGCTGCAGTGAACCTGAGTACAGATATCTCTTTGAGATCTTGATTTTATTTCCCTTAAATATACACCCAGAAGTGAGACTACTGGATGGCATGGCAGTTCTCGTTTTAATTTTTTGAGGAACCACCTTACTGTTTTCAATAGTGGCTGCACCAATCTACATTCCCACCAACAGTATAGAAGGCTCCCTTTTCTCCACATCCTTGCCAACACTTGCTGTCTCTTGTCTTTTCGATAACAGCTATTCTACCAAGTGTGAGTGGCACTGCACTGTGGCTTTGATTTGCATTTCCCTGATGATTAGTGATAGTGTGCATCTTTTCACATATCCATTGTATATCTTCTCTTGATCCTGTGACACATCAGGCTGGGCGCCCACAGCCTCCAGCTGACTTTCATAAGGATGTTGCTAAATGCTTCCTGTGGTCTTTCCCAGGCACAGATTCTGAACACACTCACTATCCATTTGCCGAAGCTTGTTCTCCCCACCACTAGGAGGGCACTTAGGGAGCCAGCTATGGCTAGGAATGTGTGGGTGATTCTCTGGTCTGGCTGCACCTGAGGTTGGAGTCTCCCAACTCCACTGTAGTGTCATTACAGGGCCAAAAATGAAATTGCCAAAACTAAAGGCAGACTCTTTTATGCTGGACTATACTAACTTATGATAAGGTAAAGAAATAGAAAACTAAACATGGAACGTCAAATGTATTAGAAATTCATCTGCTCTGCACTATAGTTTTGGCCTACTTTGGATAATGAAAATTTTCCAGCACAGACATGTTTCTCTGAAACTCTAAAGCTGCTTGCTCTGTAGGTTGAATTATTTTGACTTGCCTTCTTGGGGCTTCCCTGGTGGCTCAAATGGTAAAGAATCTGCCTGCCAATGTAGGAGACCCAGGTTGGATTCCTGGGTCAGGAATATCCCCTGGAGGAGCGCATGGCAATCCATTCCAATGCTCTTGCCTGGAGAATCTCACAGACAGAGGAGTCTGGAGGGCTACAGTCCATGAGGTTGCAAAGAGTTGGACACTGAGTGACTAACACTTTGGCTGTCTAAAATTTTTATGATTTAATAATAATAATAAATTCATAAATCGAGGACCATATGAAATCATTTGTTCTCAAGGCCCTAGACATCTTCCTCCAGGCCTTGCTTAGATAATATCAGAGCCGAGTACTATGCAGCATTTAAACAATCGATTTTGTACTGCTGACTTCATAGTGATAATTTCTATTTTCACAAATGCTTACCTTAGATATTTAAGATACCTTTTGTATATGATACAACACGTGTGTATCTTTGCGTATGTGTTTGTCTTAGAGAAGGAGTGACCAATTACACCAAAGAATAATGCTGGTCATGTGAGATGAGGACTTTATGTTGCAGTTGAGTAACAGCAAGTAGGAAAAGCCCTCTGCATCATAATTTCTGTATTTTTTAAAAATATGTATTCATTTACTTGGGTCTTAGTTGAGACACAAAGGATATTCGCCGTGTCATATGTGATCTTTTGTTGCAGACCCCGGACCCTCTAGTTGTGGTGTGGAGGCTTCAGAGTGCACAGGCTTCATTAGCTATGGCACACAGCCTTAGCTGCTCGGTGGCACGTGGGATCTTAGTTCCCTGAACAGGAATCGAACCACCGTCCCCTGCATTGCAAGCTGAATTCCTATCCACTGGAGCACCAGGGAAGTCCCCATAATTTTTGTATTGTTATTGTGATCTGAGTCAACTTTTATTCTTCTCTTTCTTTACCAAAATACTCATGTCAAAGTTGATAGGAAAAAAGGTAAAAAGGGAGTCAAAAGACATGTTCCATATATTTCCGTGGGACATTGATGAAACAGGGCTAGGTTTAAGGATCTGCCTAGAGATGAAGGGCAAAGCATAAGACTAATGGGAGGAGGGCAGCTGGCAGAGGCATTGGTTAGGATTAGTTCAGCTGTCTTAATGGAGACCAACCATGGGGTCGCAAATAGCTGGACATGATTGAGTGGCTAACACACAAAACAACATAAGCTTAAATAAAAGGGATTTTTTTTAAAAAAACTCTCCCATGAAAAGGTCCCAGCTGTATTCCCTGGGAATAGGATGCCTCCTCTATGCATGCTCTTCTAGGAACCAGATTTCTTCAGCTACATTGCTATGCCATCCTCTTGGGAAATTCTACTCAAATATGGTCCATCAACTCTTTGGTCTACAACGGGATAAGAAGCTTGTACCATTATGCCAAACAACTATATGACTAAACACATGGCTTTGTCCAGATAATTTTTCTTTTCTTAGCCAGATTTTCTTAGTGAAGAAAGCAGCGCTTTGGATTGTGTTATGATGCAAACTTCTTATCTCTCTGTGTACTGCAGCTTTGAGCCACACTGCTGGCTGGGATGCGTTATGGTCTATGTGTCACGGTTGAAGGTAGCCCACCGCCACTATTTCAATGTCTGAGTCTATGAAAAAGATGTTTTCAAAGAGAAGTACAAAAAGCTTCTTTCCTATGACACATACCTCACGAGTGTCCGTGTTACCTCTGCTCACATCCCTTTGATCATGTTACCATATCTTAGTCACAGTCAATACCTCAAAAGACAGGAGACTGGGAAGTGTAGCTGTTATCTAGACACCATGCACCCAGCCAAACTTTACCAGTGAGTGAGAAAGGAAGGAAGGGATGTGGATACTGGGGACGCCACAGTTTACACCCTGAATGGTGAGGAATGGAAGGCTAAAATAGTAAGGATCCGGGAGCCAAATTAATAACATAAAAAAAGACAAGCCATGAAGCATAACAAGAAAAAAAAAACATTTTCAGTTTTTGGGAAATTGAGAAGGTACAATAAATTGCACCTCTCTTTATTTCTCTGAGTTCTGAACTGTTCCAAAATAATGCTAATTAAGGTAAATGCTATTGTTGTTTTAGCTGCTCAGTCGTGAACGACTCTGTGACCCCATGAACTGGAGCCCACCAGGCTCCTCTGTCCATGGGATTCTCCAGGCAAGAATACTGGAGTGGGCTGCCATTTCCTTCTCCAGGGGATCTTCCCTGCCCAGGGATTGAACCCGCATCTCTTGCCTCTTCTGCATTGGCAGGCAGATTCTTTACCACTGAGCCACCAGGAAACCCCTAAGTGAGTGACCAAAACATCAGCGCTATTACTAAAGAAGAATACACGGGGAAATATGGCTTATATTTACAAGCACATAGGTTACCAGTAAAGAACCTCAGAGTCAGCAGCGGTGCCCATCCTGCGAGAAGTACTGCTGGACCCCTAAGGGTGGCGTCCCATCCACTTTCCTCCCCATCAACACTAGCAGGGCTTTTCCTGCTAGGCTTGTATAGAGACTAAGAGCAATCGTGAGTGCATGATATCTGCAGACAAGACCATCCCTCAGAAGAAAGGTAGACACTGAGCCAAGCTCACTCATTTCGCTCTTCCCAAGTTTTCCAATGAAGTGGATCCTCCTCCTCCTCTCTGGGGAGGGTTGCCTGAGATGGAGGAAGGATGCAGTGGTGTTTCTGAGACAAAGCTTCCTCCTCTTGGTGGGAGACACTGGAACCAGAGAAGATGCATTCCTCTCCACCCCCGCATTCCCCAACTTTTTTTCTTTCAACACATCAGACTTTATAATTAACTTCTGACCAAACTGTCGTATAACTATCTCCCTAACGCATGCACATCTGCCATCTCTTATGACAGTCTCCTTCCCAATATTATGAGGATATTTTCAAATTATCAAACACTAATTCTTTGAATGTACTCCTAAAACTGCAGTGGACATTGCATATTTGACCCTAGAAGGTTCTGAAATTGATCCAAACAAATATTAACTTCATTTCAAGGTCATTATTTCCCACTCCAAATTATCCAGCTATTTTGTCCAGCATAGTCAATCGGTTCTTCAAAGAGATCATGCAACCATATTATAATACTCTAACAATAAAATGCCAAAAATGAAGTGCCACAAATTTGGATAAATATGTGTCTCAATTCAGGGTAAAAAATAAAATTTGAAGCTCCAACCTCTTAGCAGGTGGAAGCTCAAAGGGGTTAAAGTTCTAAAGAATTAAATTTGGAAATAAAATTCTCTGGCCTTAAACACTGTCTAAATTAATATCATATTCAGGTTCATCTCAGCCAGAGGAATGATCTGTGCCTGTTGGAGTTAAGATTCCTTCAGCAGTGAAGCCCAAACGGCCTTCCATTGGAATAGCTGTGGGCCCATCATCACCTGTTCAATACAATGTCTTAAGAGCATCCCTTTTCAGAAATTCAGAGTTAGTAAGACATGTGATTATCACAGCCCTGATCCAAACCCAAGAAATTTTGAAAATGATCCAATTCCAGCCTCTAGAGGAGTCATCCCAGACAGAATTATGAATGTAATGTTGCCAAGGGTGACAGCATGGACTTTGCAGGATCTATATGGTAGAGGAAAGATGGTGCAAAAATTTTTTTCTTTCACTCTAGAGACAACGCCAGTCTCTGGTATCTTGTCCAACATCTATGACCCATGTCTTAAAACCTTAACTGGGAGGTTTCTCTTTTTATTTTTTTATTAAAAATTTTTTTGGCTGCACTGGGTCCTTATTGCAGTACATGGGCTGCTCTCTACTTGCAGTGTGCTGGCTTAGCTGCCCCATGGCATGTGGGATCTTAGTCCCCTGACTAGGTATTGAGCCTTCATCCCCTGCATTGGAAGGTGGATTCTTAACCACTGGCCCACCAGGGAAGTCCCAGGAGGTTCCTTTTGGTATTTTAAATTTACTAGATGATCGGGCCCAAAAGCACTCTTACATGTGGCATTTGAGGCATTGCTGCTCTTTTGCATATTTAGAAAAATATATTCCTGGCAGCCCCTGTCACTTAGAAGGTACCTTTCTTTTCTATCTGATGCACTGGGAAATTGTTCCTTGCTATTTCCCGTTTGAGCCCGGTGTTTCTGTCTCTGTGGTTCTGAGATGAGTATGAGTATTGGAATCATCAGAGTATGATTCTAATGACAAAGAATCAATACGCTGCTATATGCAAATATTTTCATGCTTGGCCCATTGTGGCCGTATGGTATGAAACTGCTCAGGCCTAAAGGAAACTCCTTCTCGAGAAGAAAGGATTTGCTTTCATATGAAATTGACCAGCTCTGACCCATAGTGGTCCCTGTAGCCTGTATCTCTGCTAATCCTGGTGCTATAACTGCTGTCTCTCTGGTGGACTCAGGACCACCTCCATCTTTGCTGGACGTGAGGCCCCAAATCTTCCTTGAGGACCTTTCCCTGTACCTTTTCTGGGACTGAAGTCTATATGCTTCCTAAGAGAAGAGGCATAATTCTTTGCTGAAGCCTGAAACTCTCATTTGTGCTGACCATTGACTTTTGCTTAAAATAAACAGGTCAATGCTTTTTCCTTCAGATGTAGCACATTCAGTTGTTTCTATAAAAAAAATAAGCCACTTGCCTGGGGACAAAGATGCCTTAAGCTGTAACATCCCATAATGGACAAAATCCTACATGTAATTGCTTAAGGCTTAATGCCATCTTCCCTGGTTAAAACTGGTAAAAGTTAACCAAACAACTGTAAAAGCCAGCCGCCTTGTTCGCTTGAGGCCACTAAAGTCATGTGTCTTGACTGAATTGAAATGCTCAGTCACCTTATAAGTATTTTACCCTGAACCAAATTTCACTATTTACCAATTGTCTTGACCAATGCACTAGATTACAACCCTTCTTGTATTAACATTCATCCTCTATCTGTTCTATCGCCTGGAGGCTATAAAGCCTGCTGCTCAAACCCCTAACTCCTGTAAGAGCAGAGCAACAGAGTGAGCAGTTTGCTCTCAAGAGTAAAAATGATGGATAGGAACTGGGAACACGTGAGGGATCCCTCTTCCAAACTCAGTAATCACTTAAGAGTGAGAGGAGGGACTTCCCTGGTGGTGCAGTGGTTAAGAATCCAGCTTCCAATGCAGGGGACATGGGTTCGATCCCTGGTCAGGGAGCCCAGACCCCACAGGTTGTGGGGCAACAAAGCCCTCACCCCACAGCTACTGAGCCTGCCTGCTGTAAAGCTCTCAGTTCAGTTCAGTTCAGTCGCTCAGTCGTGTCCGACTCTTTGCGACCCCATGAATCGCAGCACGCCAGGACTCCCTGTCCATCACCAACTCCCAGAGTTCACTCAGACTCACGGCCTTCAAGTCAGTGATGCCATCCAGCCATCTCATCCTCTGTCATCCCCTTCTCCTCCTGCCCCCAATTCCTCTCAGCATCAGAGTCTTTTCCAATGAGTCAACTCTTCGCATGAGGTGGCCAAAGTACTGGAGTTTCAGCTTTAGCATCATTGCCTCCAAAGAAATCCCAGGGCTGATCTCCTTCAGAAGGGACTGGTTGGATCTCCTTGCAGTCCAAGGGACTCTCAAGAGTCTTCTCCAACACCACAGTTCAAAAGCATCCATTCTTCGGTGCTCAGCTTTCTTCACAGTCCAACTCAAGATCTAAAGGACCACAATTAGAAAGAAGCCAGCGTGCTGAAATGAAGAGCAATGAAAGAGCCCGTGTGCCATAGCTAAGACCCAATGCTGCCAAAAATAAGTAAATTAATTAATCTTAAAAAAAAAAAACCTAAAAAAAAATAAGAGAGCTTGGAAAGGCCAGGGGTGTGACTGGTGCTCCCTCCCTGTGTAAAGTAATATCCAGAGAGAACTATTATTCTCCTCTAAAAACAGTCACGCTTTTCCCAAGCAGGTGATCCTCAATTTTTCATTACTGTTAACATATTAATGGATGATATTTACCTGAGGACACATTTCCAGAAACTAACGCAGAGTTGTGATGTAGTTACAGTAGGCTGTGGGTACATTTCCTGATGCTATTAGTCCAGTGGGTTTCAATGGGGAGTGGTGATTGTGGTCCCACCCTACCCTCACCTCTCCCACCCATCCCAGGAGACATTTGGCAGTGTCTGGGGATATTTTTGGTTTTCTTAACCTGGGAAGCAGGGGCTTCCCTTGTGGCTCAGCTGGTAAAAATCTGCCTGCAGTGCGGGAGACCCGGGTTCGATTCCTGGATTGGGAAGATCCCCTGGAGAAGGTAACATCTACCCACTCCAGTGTTCTTCCCCAGAGAATTACATGGACTGTATAGTCCATGGGGTCACAAAGAGTCGGACACTGCCGGAGCGACTTTCACTATCAACCTGGGAAGCATGCTAGTGGGCGGATGCTGCTAAACGTCTTGAAACACACAGAACAATTCCACACAACAAAGTTATCTGGCCCAAAACATTAACACATCAACCTCAACCGTGTTGAGGTTGGGAATCTCTGCTCAGGCTGTAAACTTCATGTGTCTGTTCCCAAGTCAAGGAAATGTAGTGGAATGCAAGTAAGAGAGATGATTCTTAACTGTGCAGATAACCTTGAAACTTCCTTGAAATGTGTTTAGTAAAACAAATCATTTACAAATCTTGTGATCTGTTCTGCTACAACATATGTTTTTATAATCTGAATTAGCCCACATGTGATTATAAATAAAGGAATACTGCCAACAAAACATAGAGGTAACGCTTTTTCATATGTGATATATATATATATATATATATATTTTTTTCTTAGTTCATTAGTGTTTCATACCACCTAGCGGCCACAGAAGAATTCAGATAAAAGAATATAATATTGTTATATTATATATACCAGGCCTGTCGACCTGTTGATTTATGGGTTGCAAGAAATGAACCCAGGGAATTCCCTGGTAGTCCAGTGGTTAAGAATCCACCTTGCAGTGGAGGGGACGTGGGTTCGGTCACTGGTCACGGAACTGGGATCCCACACGCTGTGGAGCAAGTAAGCCTGTGCGGCTGCAGCTCCTGAGCCTCTGCACCACAGCTAGAGTCCGTGCACACAGGGAAAGATTCCCCGCGCTGCACCTAAGACCCCGCGCAGCCACGCAAATAAATATTTTTAAAAACTGAACCCAATTCTCCATCACCCCTCATGCTGTATCCGTATCTTTGCAATGTCAGTTTTATATTTCGGCGCTCCCTCCAGCATGAGCAGAAGTCTGTTTCCATGCCCCTTGAACCTGGAATGGCTTTTTGGCTCGCTTTAGCCAGTCAGTGGTAGCAGAAGTAATCATAACCATTTCCAAGGCTAGGCCTCAAGGGATCTTGGATAATGCCATTTGTTCTTTTAAAACAATGTGACGAATATGTGAGTGAGCCTAGACTAACCTACTGAAGAACGAAAAATCACCTGAAGCAGAGAAGAGTTATCTCATTTGAGGTCTCCTTAAATCAGCCAGACTGCTGATGACCTGCTAGCTGATTAAGACGCACCAGTGAGTCCAACTGAGATCAACCAAGCCTGGCTCAGATCTGTAAAACCACTCAGTGGACCTGCAGATTTCCTGCAAATAATAAATTGTTGTTAAGCCACTACATTTGGAGTTTGTTTTATGATAGATAATGAATATATAAACCTGAGCATCATCTTGTACTGGCCACATACTCTATCTCAGAAGTTCTTATTATATAGTTACGTCTTATATATAGTTATGTCTTATTATATAGTTACCTCTTATTATACAGTTACATATTGGTTCTTGTCTCCAAACCTAGCAGCCTCTACCATCACTTAAAAAACTTTTTTCTATCATTATCTTCATTTTTTGGATCTTATATTTAACAGTAATATTTCCTTATGCATTAGCAATATAGCATGCTGGTTTGACTTATATTTGGTTAAAAGCTTTCTTCATTTTTCTGTCAGTGCTCTAGTTAAAATGTTACATAGATACTAAGTGGCTTACTTCACTCTTGTGTGTTTCACTGTCTTACTATTTTCGTACATAATTTTGCAGAATGTAAGGTTTCCCAGTACTGTGTATGTCATATTATAGGCAACATATATTTGAATGTCAAGAATCTGAACATACACTTTGAATGTCAAATTACTTTTGTCCTGTTCCACGACTGATCACAAATAACCCGGGTGTCAAGATTTCAGGATAGGGGACTTCCCTGGTGGTCCACTGGCTCACACGCCATGCTCCCAAGGCAGGGAGCCTGGAGTCAACCCCTGGTGAGGGAATAGATCTCGTAGGCCCCAACTAAGTTTGTACACTGCAACTGAAGATCCCTCATGATGCAACTAAGACTGAGTAAGCCAAATAAATAAATAAATAAAATATTAAAAAAATAATAAAATTATAGTAAACATTTTAAAAGATTTCAGGTTAGGCGCTGTTGTGTCCATACTTTTTTTTGCTTTCTTTCTTTCTTTTTTTTTTAATTATTATTTTTTTTTTTTTAGAACTTCCATTTTACTTTATTTTACTTTACAGTACTCTATTGGTTTTGGCATACATTGACATGAATCTGCCACGGGTGTACACGAACTCCCAAACATGAACCCGCCTCCCACCTCCCACCCCACATCATCCCTCCGGATCATCCCCATACACCAGCCCCAAGCATCCTGCATCCTGCATTGAACATAGACTGGCAATTCGTTTCTTACATCATAGTATACATATTTCAATGCTATTCTCCCAAATCATCCCTCCCTCTCCCTCTCCCTCTCCNTTTTTTTTTGTATTTATTTATTTTTTTACACGAACTCCCAAACATGAACCCCCCTCCCACCTCCCACCCCACATCATCCTTCCAGATCATCCCCATGCACCAGCCCCAAGCATCCTGCATCCTGCATTGAACATAGACTGGCAATTCATTTCTTACATGATAGTATACATATTTCAATGCTATTCTCCCAAATCATCCCACCCTCTCCCTCTCCCTCTCCCTCTCCCTCAGAGTCCAAAAGTCCGCTCTACACATCTGTGTCTCTTGCTGTCTTGCATACAGGGTCCTCATTACCATCTTTCTAAATTCCATATATATGTGTTAGTATACTGTATTGGTGTTTTTCTTTCTGGCTTACTTCACTCTGTATAATCAGTTCCAGTTTCATTCACCTTATTAGAACTGATTCAAATGTATTCTTTTTAATGGCTGAGTAATACTCCATTGTGTATATGTACCACAGCTTTCTTATCCATTCATCCACTGATGGACATCTAGGTTGTTTCCATGTCCTGGCTATTATAAACAGTGCTACGTACATTTTTGTAAGCATGTGTGTATGTATGTTTATGAGCGGGTAGAAATTTAAATGATTAATACTCTATATAGTTATTATCACACTAATATGTTTCCATGTACTCTGTGCTATTTATATCAAGTTATTCTAAAGAGGTATAATGATAAACATTGTCATTTACAAATAGCTCAACATTATATCAATTGCTTTAATATCACTGCTGCTGCTGCTAAGTCGCTTCAGTCATGTCCGACTCTGTGCGACCCCATAGATGGCAGCCCACTGGGCTCCCCCATCCCTGGGATTCTCCAAGCAAGAATACTGGAGTGGGTTGCCGTTTCCTTCTCCAATGCATGAAAGTGAGAAATGAAAGTGAAATCACTCAGTCGTGTCCGACTCTTAGTGACCCCACTGGAGTGGGGTGCCATTGCCTTCTCCTAGCTTCACCTTAATCTTCATGGAAGCCCTGAGAGATAACTAGTTTTGTTGAGTCCCATTTTTCAGATGAAGCAAAGGATCTGTGGATGGGTTTGGAACTCCATTAGTATATGACAAAGCAAGGGTTTAAAAAACAAGTTACTTTTTTACTATCTCTTCATTCCAAGATGAAAGAGGCATCTTCCTGGTTTGCATTGGTTAAGAAAAGGGAAGAACAGGTTGTTTTTAGGTCTTCTGTTTCAGGAAACAGAAAGCCAATGACCAGTGAGAAACTGCTCGGTTCTCTAAAACTTGGATGAGGATGACCATGGAAATCTCTGTGTGGTTTCTCTGTGTTACTTCCAAAAGATACTCTCCTCTCAAATTTCATTCCTCTGGTTGTTTAATCAAACACTAATCTAGTCATAGATGGAAAGGAGTTTTGAAGATATGATTAAAATGAAAGGCCTTAAAATAAGGAGATGATTCTGGTTTATTGGGTGGGCCCAACCTAATCATTTGAGTCCTTAAAATTACAGAAACTGGAATCAGAGAGGTGTGTCAGAAAAGGAAAGCAAAGAGGAGATGAGGCAGAGAGATGTGAAGAGTGAGAAGGATTCAACCCAGCATTGCTGGCTTTGAAGGAAGCCACACACCAAGCAGATGATCTCTTGAAGCTAAGAATGCTAAGCATGACCTTTGGGCAGCAGTCAGCAAGGAAATAGGGACCATAGACCTACAACCTCATGAGCCTGAATTGTTCTAATGACCTGAAAGAGTTTGCAACCAGACTCTCCTCTGGCGTCTCCATTAAGTAACACAACTTAATGTTGGCTCTGTTGGCTCAGAGAGAGCAGTTGAGCTCATCCAGACTTTTGACCTACAAAACTGTGAGATGGAAACGGGCTTTGTTTCAAGCCACTGAATTTAGGGTAATTTGTTACAGCAGCTAGATAAAGCTAACACGCTTTGTGAGAGGTATATGTACGCTGAGCAACCTTTCAATGGGTGCTAAAGGACAGCAGAGAGATAAGCTCAGCTGAGTCTAGGAGAGAGAGGTCCTTTCAGAGAAATAAAGTGGATGCAGAGAGCTCATCCCAAGGAGCGGTCTTAGGACACCACCATACACATGAAGTTGAAATGGGAAAAGTAGGAAGATACATGGTATTAGTCCCTGCAAAAGTTTACACTTAAATAGAATTCTTGAGCTGAGGTTTCATCAGACTCAGAGGCTCAGCTGGTAAAGAATCCACCTGCAATGCAGGAGACCTGGCTTAGATCCCTGGGTTGGGAAGATCCCCTTGAGAACAGAACGGCTACCCACTCCAGCGTTCTGGCCTGGAGAATTCCATGGACTGTATAGTCCATGCGGTCGCAAAGAATTGGACACAACTGAGCGACTTTCACTTTCAGAGGAAAGGATATTGGTTGACATCTTAAGGTTTTCTTTGTGTACTCTTGGTTTAGAGAGAAGAGGATAGGGAGCAATAAATCAATTTACAAAGAATTTCAGAGACCTCCCTGGTAGTACAGTGGTTAAAAATCTGTCTTCAAGTGCAGGGGACTTGGGTTCCACCCCTGATTGGGGAACTAAGATCCCACATGCTGAAGGGCAACTAAACCAACGTGCCTGCCTGCCGCAACAAAAATCCTGCATGCCACAACTAAGACCTGATGCAGACAAATAAATAAATACTTAAAAAAACAGAAAACAAAGATTTTCATCATCACCTTGCAATTTAATCCTACTAATAATTTTATAAAGTGGGTACTTGTTAAACTCTTTTTTACAGATTAAGGATATGAACACTCAGACAGATAACATTCTTGGCTAAGACCAAACATCCAGGACTAACATGAAAGTTTTCTGAACTGAAATTCTTCTTTCTCCATGTCTTGATCTCCTTACATTCTCAGTGCCTCATTTTGCACCATACTTTTTTTTTTTCCTACTAAGAAATATATATATACATTACTAAATTACTAAATATATATATATATACATTACTAGCAATATATATATATATACATTACTAGTATATATATATATTACTAAATCTGATGTCTTCTTGGAAAAAAATCAAGGTTTGAATCTGAAATAATGTAAGCCTACTGTTTATTTTTATTGAAGTATAGTTGTTTTCCAAATTATGTAAGTGTACATACAGTGATTCACAATTTTTAAATATTATGCTCCATTTATAACACATAACACTTAAAAATTGTCTTGCTCCATTTATGGGCTTCCCTGGTAGCTCAGTTGGTAAAAAATCCACCTACAATGGAGGAGACCCTGGTTCGACTCCTGGGTTGAGAAGATCCACTGGGGAAGGGAGCAGCAACCTGCTTCAGTATTTCTGGCCTGGAGAATTCCATGGACTGTATAGCTCATGGGGTCAGAGAGTTGGACACAACTGAACAACTCTAACTTCACTTCACATGCTCCATTTAGAGTTATTATAAAGTTCTGGCTATATTCCTTGCATTGTATGATATATTCTTGTAAATTATTTTATACCTAATAGTTTGTATCTCTTACTCTGTTACCCCTAATTGCCCCTTCCCCCTTCTCTCTCCATACTGGCAACAACTATTTTGTCCTCTATATCTGTGAGTCTCCTCATTTTTGTTATAGTCACTAGTTTTTGTATTTTTTAGATTCCACGTATAAGTGATATCATATAGTATCTATGTCTGACTTATTTCACTTAGCATAATACTGTCTAAGTTCATCCATTTTGTTGCAAATGGCAAATTTTCATCCTTTTTATGGATGCGTAATATTCCATTGTCTTTATATAGCACACCTGCTTTATCCATTCATCAGCTGATGGACACTTTGGTTGCTTCCGCATATTGGCAATTGTAAACAAGGCTATTGTAAACAACACTGGGGTGCGCTTCTCTCTTCCAATTAGTGTTTTTGGTCTTTTTCAGATATGTACCCAGGGGTGGAACTGCTGGACCATACGGTAGCTGTATTTTTAATTATTCTGAGAAATTTCCATACTGCAGGTTTCAATGTTGGCTGCACCAATTTACATTCCCACCAACACTAAATGAAGGTTCCCTTTCTCTACATCCCTGTGAACATTCGCAACCTTACAGTTTAGATGGAAAATGCCGTGTTTTCTCTTACACAGGTAAAGACAACCCCAAATAGTACTTGGTCTGTTTTCACCCAGTGGTGTCTCTACCCCTTGGCAGCAACGCTCTAGCTCTTTTCAGTTCTGAGGGCTGATTCCCAGTGTTCCTTAGATCACAGAATCCTCATTCTCTTAAGAACGTGCCAGAGTCAGATTTAGCATAAAAAAAGAAGGATTGAATGTCTAGGAGGAAAAATCATCAATTTGGACTTGTTTTTCGTTCCAGATTTGGGCCTCAGAAGGGTGCCCTGGGTCCTGATGCTAAGAGATAAATGCCATTGGCCTCTGGGGTTGGTTTTGACAGGCAGCATGCACGGCTGGCCACGTGAGCGGTGGTGACCCTTCTTAGGAAATACTCTTACACATTCACATGTCCTCCAGTCGCCAGCAGCTCAGAACACCTCTGTTAATCACTTCACTTCAATTCTGTGGGATTATACATATCTCCTTAAACTTGTTTTTAAGGAGCATTCACTGGGGTCCTGAGGAGCTGAAGTCAGTCCTCAGGAAACTTCAAATTATCAGACAAATCTCCACTAAGCCTCCACGGCCCTGACTCTGGCTGGGATTAACGTGCTCTCCACATGGTCGCTTCAGCTGTTCTACCTGAGAGGGAGACCAGGACCAAAGGTGCCCTGAGGTTTTGGAGGAGGCCAAAGGGGGTCAGATATGCTTGTAATGTAACTTAATGTGTGTGAGGTGAGGTGAAGTCGCTCAGTCGTGTCCGACTCTTTGCAACCCCGTGGACTGTAGCCTACCAGGCTCCTCCGCCCATGGGATTCTCCAGGCGAGAATACTGGAGTGGGTTGCCATTTCCTTCTCCAGGGGATCTTCCCGACCCAGGGATTGAACCCAGGTCTCCCGCATTGGAGGCAGACGCTTTAACCTAATGTAATGTAAATGTAATTTTAAAAAATAGTTTAATGTTTCTGGTTTTTAGAATTCCAGCATCTGGAAATGTCTATTTTTATTTTGGGCACCTTGTGTAGCATGCAGGGCCTTAGTTCCCTGACCAGAGACAGAACCCATGGCCCCTGCATTGGAAGTGCAGAGTCCTAACTAACAGACTTTCAGGGAGTTCCCTGGGAATGTGAGTTTATTCTGACAGGCCACAGCACAGAAAGAGACACTGACCTTGAGGAGTGGGAGGACTGAGTTTAAGATTGTCTTCTATCTCCTCTCAGTATACAGTGATTTTTACTTCTGTTAAGGAGTATATATGTTTTTGTTCACTTTCTTGGAACTTTGCTTCTTAACATTGTTAATTCTCCCATTGACTGAGTTCGTCTCCGCACAGGAACTGTAGTTCTTATAGCATATCTACAAATGGACCATGTGACAAATGGACAAAACTAAAGCCTGGAGAAATCCAGATGTATTTGGCTGGTCTGGATCAATACAAGTATTATAGACTTTAGCTTCTCCAGAGAAATAAACGAGTTAGTGCAAATTCCTCAGGTGTCCCTTTAGGAATAATGTTTAATTTATAATAAGCATTAAAGAGCTGTGATTATGAAACTGGGTACCACGACAAATACAGGAGTAGTAAAATTCAGAAGTTAAGTGGAATCCCAGTGCAGAAGTCAGAAAAACATATATTCATGTTTCCAGTCTGCACACACAACGACTGTAACCACAGGGACTAATCCTTACTTCCCAGTTTCCTTGTATATGCAAGGTGATTTTCAAATTACCTCAGAGAATATATGTGAGGTTTAAATCTGATATGCATGTAGTACTTAAGACAGTGTCCAGAACACAATAAATGCTGGCATTTATCATGCTTGTTATTACTGTCACCATTATCCAGCTCTCTGCCTTCAGTCATGTTGCCCAAGGCTTCTGCCTTTTGAACTTAAATTCCTTAATATCCTAATTAAAATCCAATTTCTCTAATTCTTTTGTCTACCTTCCCTGTTTAAGGAGTGGGCTGTTCAGGGCTACAGAAACATGGTCCCTAGACAAGCAATGTCAGCATCATGGGAGCTTGTTAGAATTGCACATTCTTAAGCTGGGCCAAACCTCCTGATCCAAATATCTGGGGAAGGACTCTATCTAGTAACAAGTTTTCCAAGAGGTTTCAGTGCCTGCAAAACTTTGAGAAGCACTTTTCTAAGTCAATTATACAGTTTGGTGAAAAACTGTGAAAATGGAAAAAACATTTTAGTTTAAATCCTGGATCTGCCTCTTAACTAGCTAAGTGAACCTTGACAAATTATTTAATCTCCTTGACTCCAGTGTTTCTAAGTGTCCCTTGGAGCTTTATTATTCAGGTTATGTGCATGCCTGCTAAGTCGCTTCAGTTGTGTCCGACTCTGTGTGACCTTATGGACAGCAGCCTGCTAGGCTTCTCTGTTCATGGGATTCTCCAGGCAAGAATACTGGAGTGGATTGCCATTTCCTTCTCCAGGGGATCTTCCCAACTCAGGGACTGAACCTGGGTCTTTTAGATCTGCCTGCATTGGCCGGTGCATTCTTTACCACTAGCGCCACAGGCTATATTAATGGAAGTGGTGGGGGGAGTGAGTGTTAGTTGCTCAGTTGTGTCCTACTTTTTCTGACCCCATGGACTCCAAGGGATCTTCCCAATCCAGAGATTGAACCTGATTCTCCTGCCTTGCAGGTAGACTCTTTACCATCTGAGCCACCAGGGAAGCCCCATGCTAATGAAGAGACTCCCCCAAACTGTGGTTTGCACAAGAGATTCATTTATTTCTGCATAGTAGCCCAGAGGCAGGAAGGTGGTCCAGAGTGAACAGGTGGTTTTGTTCCCTGAGGTCATCTACCAGGATCCATCTATTTTGACTCTCTGCTCTCTCCAGATGTAGTTGACTAGGCTCCATGACACTATCAGGATTCTGTTTAAGGGAAAAGGGAAAGAGAGAGTAGAGAGCGCGGCACTTTAAGCTACTGGGCACTTGATCAGCTGCAGCACGTGTTATGACCAGTGCTCATAGTCCCTTAGTGAGAACTGCATCATTGGGCCACACCTAGTGGGAAGCTTAGTAATGAATCTCTGGGTGACCAGGTGCCCTGTACAAATTCAGGAGCTGTGGGCATTCTGACCTAAAACAGTGGGTACTCATGGAACATATAGTCGAACACCCAGCCCACGGTAAGCACCCCACCAATACTCATATGAGTATGAATCTTATGCGTATGAGTATCTGCAGGTGGCACGATGTTGAAGAATCAGGCAGTGATAAGCACAAAGGCAAGTTCTACCATCTGTGTAGAACATGACCTTGGAAAGATGATTTCTTCTTTGAGAGTCACTTACCCCATTTTCTCAGACAGAAATTACAATCCCTTACCTCACTGTGCTTTCTATGATGATGGAGGGTTGCCCAATTTAGGCTACCTGCAACCCCAAGTCAGATTGCATTTTGATTCTTTTAATCATAGTGAAATAGAAGATATTCAAAATTAGAATGTTTCACATGTCATTAATTCCTTATCAAATTCAACTCCAAGCAACATGCTGCAATTACTGTGCAACTTTTGGCTCTCAGCCTGGAGACAGGAATCTTAATCCTAGGGCCCATTTGATGGTTGCTGGGGCATGCATAACAGACATTTTGCCAACAGCCTAAAGCACAGCTCTCAGTTCCAAAGGAGGGAGGGGTGTTTCTGTCCTTTTGTATATTCTCCAGGGCAGAAACTGTGGGCCAGCAGTGAAATATAATTACAATTCTCTATTGTTTTATTTGGGGTATAAACAAGCAAGTTCCTGGCTAATCAATTTATAGAAACACATAAAAGCAAATAAGCAGCCTTCCTCAAGGAAGGGTATTAAACAGGATTTGCATATGCCATTTACTCTGGCAGAGCAGAAATGCTGCCTTTTCAAAGAGCAAACACAGATCCTTTTAAAGAATAATGCTCTTTGTGGTGACTAGTTCCATCTGTCTTGACATCAATTTGGTAAGTATTTTTCAGCCAACCATTTTCCAACTCTTGGGAGAAGAATGTTTTCTGTATTCTTTAGGTTAACAAAGTCAAAGACAGTTCTAGTTTGTCTGCTCTCCATTTCCTTCCTTCATAAACCACGTCAGAAGTGAGGAATAGGTGAATGCAGTGTTCTTGTGAATTGCCATATTGCCAAGAGCCTGACTCTGTATGCTCTCATTTGGGGTTCAATTTCTCTGATTACCAAGGAAAGTCTGCAGTTGTGCAAAGAGGGGCATAAGAGATCAAAGAAGAAGGCTGGATGCCTTCTGAGGTTCCTTCTCGAGTTCACAAAAGCCTGTGTCTGAGATGGAGATTTCCATGCAGGGATTTTATACTAGAAGTGATTCCAGGGAAGGGGAATAAAGATCAGGGAAGGAGAAACAGGAAAAGGAGAAAGTCAATACAATGATGTGTTATCAAGCTGTCCACTGCTGCAGACAAATGAATTAAAAGTAAGAAATACAAATCAATTTAAAAAGTGCTCAATCTAATAAATAATAAAATACTAAAACAAAGAAATTTTACTTCAGGCCTAAAAAACTGGCAAAGATGAAAAAGATATATACAATGTTGTTCAGGAAGGCATAATACAGGTATTTTCATTTACTGTTGGAAGACGTTAATATTCTAAATCCAGATATTTATTTTATGGCAATAAATAAGAGAGGTACATAAAATTGCATATGTAAAAACAGAGGCTGCAGCATTTTTAAATTCCTGAAATATTGAAAAATGGTAAATATTCTATCTCCCATCACTCTCTAATCTCCATTTTGCTTGACTTTTTCCTATACATTTATTAATATCACTACCTCATACACACACACACCCACACACACACACACACACATCTTTTGCTTCCTTACTATTTTCTTTCCTGGAGTGTTACTGAACTTGGGTCTGACTGCTCACTGTTTGTAAACCAATACTCAAGAGCCACATGCTGGTAGAAACAGAAAGGTTATTTTAATCAGAAAACTGGCATCCTCGGGAGAAAGCGGACTTATGTCCCAAAACAAACCCCAAAAGATTGTTTACATCCAGGAAATTTTAAAGGGAAAGAGGAGAATAATCTCAGTTAATCACTGAGATACGGGGTCAGATTTATTGCCATCTCCCATTGCATGCAGGCTTTTGACTTCTGTGATACTTCTTTAGATGCTATCTTATTCACATAGTTTATTCACAAGATTACTGAAGGGGAAACTGGGGAAAAGGTCTGGTTGTCTGTTAATTACTTATTCTTCATTTCTATTTCTTTGACCTAAAGAAAGAACCATCGGGTTACACAAGGCATTGTGTGAACAAAAGATCTGAAAGGTGTGCTTGGGCTGGAGATTAATGAAAACACAGCTTTGCGAAAGCAACAAAACAAAGACAGTCTCCTTCAGAAGAGCTCTTTACAGTAAAAAGCTGCTTACAAGATTTCAGCCATTCCATGTCTATGGCATTATGGGCCAAGGTCCATCTTCTGTAACTTCTCCATGATGACATAAGGTGCCATATTCTCAGAGTGAAAGAGGTCAACATGGGTTTGGATCCTCTGTTTGCTGAAATTGCAGTTGCTCACTTAACATATATGGGCAGAACAAGCTACAGTTATTTCGAAGCCCACTAATATAGAGATTATTAGGAGCACAGTGTTCATCTCATTCTCTTAAGGCCAGTTCCTGGGATTGTGCAAGCCACAGATTCAGTACTGCTCAAGATGGAGCAGCTTACGTCACGGCTGTGGTCTGGTCATCCTGCAGTTAGTTTTTCCCCTCTGGTAGCAGTTGCAGTATTTGTAAAACTGTTTGGGGAAATACTGACTGAAACCACCCACCTTGGCCAGGCACTATGTAACCATGTGTATGAGTTATTTTACGACAGGAGGTCCTGGTAAGGAACACGGAACTAACAAGCCACCACCAACTGGAAGAATTTGGGAAAGGTCAAAAGGAGACACCACATGTCCTCCCAACCTCCCAGAACCCTCCTCACTGAAATCCCTTGTGGCTGAGCAATGTATGGGCCACCAGCAAGGACCCTAAGTCAGGATGACTGGTGGGAGACAAGCTGGAAACTAATCCTATCACCATCAAACCTGAGACGCTAAGTCACCTGACAGAGCATTTCTCCTGGGTTCCCTGACCCTTCTGCTCTCTGCTGGGTCACCCCTTCCAAACAAAGTCTCTTGCTTGATCATAAGGTGTGTCTCCTTGTACAATTCAATTCCTACCTGCAACAAAATGATTTAGGAATATTGCATCAGGCATTGAAAGGTTTGGTGACTCTATTATCCTAATCATGAATGATTGAGCCCACTTTTGTGACCCAGGGAGGCCTGGGAGATTTCAGCTTTTTTTTTTTTTTTTAGTATTTATTTATTTGGCTGCCTCAGGTCTCAGTTGCGACATGTGGCATCTTTAGTTGTGGCATGTGGGACCTAGTTCCCTGACCAGGAATTGAACTCAGGCAACCTGGCATTGGGATCATGGAGTGTTTAGCCACTGGACCACCAGGGAAGTCCTGAGATTTCAGCTTTTCTACAAATAAGAGGCAGAGGACACATAGGGACCTTTGTTTTTTTTTTTTTTTTGTAGTATTTATTTATTTGGCTGCCTCAGGTCTCAGTTGCGACATGTGGCATCTTTAGTTGTGGCATGTGGGACCTAGTTCCCTGACCAGGAATTGAACTCAGGCAACCTGGCATTGGGATCATGGAGTGTTTAGCCACTGGACCACCAGGGAAGTCCTGAGATTTCAGCTTTTCTACAAATAAGAGGCAGAGGACACATAGGGACCTTTGTACTTAGGGGGACCCTGCAGGGTTTTCCTGTTTGAAGAGGATATAAGTTCTGCACGGATTGTGACTTTGTCTTATTTGCTTTATATCTCCAGTCTCTAGAACACTATAGGACACATAATGGTCATATAGTAAATGGTCTTTGGATGAATAAATGAGTTAATCATTAGGATCTCTGCTTAAATTTAAAATGATATGTCTGTATAATGAGCAACTGCAGATATTAAAATCATATCTTTGAAAAATACTTGACACATGAGAAAACACTACATATGATGAGGACACAGAAAAACAACAGCTATCTCAGACCAGTGAGTTTATGATAATTTTTGTTTCCTATTTGTATATTCATCTGCATTTTCCAAATGCTTATCAGTGAGCATGGGCTTTAGTAATAATTAGACAAATGTTGTAAAAGAGGGAAAAAATCCTAGAGGTCCAGCTCAAATGCAGCCTCTTCCATTCTCTGAACTCTCCAACACAGAGCTTGATCTCGATAGTCCCTGGAGCACAGTGACTGCGCCGCTCACCAGGGCCTCCTGATGTGCCTGCAGGACCCATTTGTCTCCTTTGTGTGTATTCCTCTTAATACTAACATGCTCTGCCCCCAGGGTCCTATGTGGAGGGTGAATACAATGTCCTAAGGAAGGCAGAGGGGTAAGAATATGAACAGAGGAAGACAGGAAAATGTGGAGAGGCCAAGACAGCAGAGGGACCAGCAGAAAATCAGAAACAAAGTATTGCTTGGTCCCTAAAAAATGACTCTTCACTTTAACACGGGGCAACCTTTAGCTTCAAACAATTCCCTAGAATTTCCTGCTGGCCACATTTGAGGTCATTGATGCCCCCTCTAAGTGAGTACATGAATTCTCAGAATGGAGAGTTCAGGAAATTGAGAGGCACTAAAGAGCCCTGCTGTAAGCTGCAGGAAAGGGCAGAGCCAGTCAACAAGTAAGAGATGAAGAGCCATGATGAAAACGTGATGTTGTAGCCACGCGTTCCGGGAAACAAACTCACTCAGAAGGACAATGTAGATAGTGGAGTGCAGTTTATTACACTGGGGGGCCCAAGGCAGCGTCTCCTCTTAGCCAAGGACCCCGGCTAGCATTTGTGAAAACCTTTTATACCATGTGTACGAGTCGGAACCCACCACTCCAAATTCCTTGAGACTTACGTAAACCAAGGAAAATACAATCCCAATAACCCCATCATTCACGTGCTGTGTGCATGTGCTCAAACAATCAAACAATTAGCCAATAATCAATAAACCCGAGGTTACACTCCAATAGATAGAGAAAAATTTATGGCCTGTCTGGAGGAAGGGGTGATTAGTGTATGTTTTCTCTTAGGCGATGAGTAACCTAGATACGATCTTCAAGGTTCCCCTGTCTGGAGGGGGTCTTATCCTTCTGTTGTTTTCATAGGCACTAAACACAGAGTTCAGAGCCCATTGGAAAGGTGGCTGAGCATGATCAGCATGAACAGGCTTAAGACGGAGTCTAGGCCCTATGAATTCCTTCTTCAGTGAAGTTAGGACTTCAGTTACTGACTGGGCCAGCTATTCTCTAACTTGCTTTCTCCATATCCTTCCTCAAACCCCTATGAAGTGCAACTTCAGTGGGGACTGAAGATGAGCCTGCATGAACGTACCTTGGCTGATTTTTCCATAAATGTGCCCACATCAATCATCCAAATGGAAACTGGACTTCATGACAGGCTGCGCAGATTTCAAAAGATGAAGTTATTGTGCTGTGCAATTTGGGGACTATTCTCTGGCATCTGCCAAAAGTCACTATCTTCTTTTGTGTGTGTACTTAATTTCTTGGAACAGATCAAAAAAAATCATTCAAAACCTAATTTGGTGAATATAATTGAGCCTTTTATTTCTGACATAAAAAAAGGAAATTAAGATGACTGGATATTTTATTAAGGGTATAAAGAAGAAAAAGAGCTAAAATTCACTTTCCATGATGTTAGATGATTTTATGGAAGTCTTTCCAGTTAACCTCAAGACATCATTTTCTCTATTTCTAGACGTAAAAGCTAAGGCTCAGAAAGTTGAGGAATGTGCTGAAGGCTCCACAGGCAAGTGTTAGGGCAAGACTCCGAAGTCCATGATCTTTTCGTTGCAGCTCAGTACTTGAAGAGGGAACTTATAATAGTTCTGATTAAGGGAAGCAAAATCACCATTCCAAGGGGGAGAAAAAATTTCAGGATACTTGGACATATTAATACATAAAGTGTTATTAAATGTAGCCAGAATAAATGAGAAAATATGGTGCCAGTTAATACAGGTTCCTATCATTCCTTATGTAACTGGACAAATAACGACTGGTCAAGCTCTTATCAAATTATTTAATTCATTATTTAATATAAGTTAATAAATTTATTAATATTATTTTATATTTAAGAACATAACATTATTTAACATCCTTGAATGGAGAGTATGTTCTTGCTGTTGAGTCCATATAAAAGAAACCTATTTGTGGGCCACAAGTAGAGATACAGACATAAAAAATGGATATGTGGACACAGGTAGGGAATAAACTTGGAGACTGGGATTGACATATATACGCTGCCACGTGTAAAACAGATAGTTGGTGGGAACCAGCCACATTGCACAGAGCTCAGTTTTGCGTTCTGTGATGACCTAGAGGCGTGGGGTGGGGGTGGGCTAAGAGGGGGTCCATGAGGGAGGGGATGTGTGTATACACATAGCTGATTCACTTTGTTGTACAGCAGAAACCAATACAACATTGTAAAGCAACCATATCCTGATAAAAAATGAAAATAAAGTCAAAAAAGAAAAGATTTTATTGCATCCCTATATATAAACGGACTTCCCTGGTGGCTCAGATGGTAAAGCGTCTGTCTACAATGCAGGAGACCTGGGTTCGAGCCCTGGGTTGGGAAGATCCGCTGGAGAAGGAAATGGCAATCCACTCCAGTACTATTGCCTGGAGAATCCCATGGACAGAGGAGCCTGGTAGGCTACAGTCTATGGGGTCGCAAAGAGTCGGACAGGATTGAGTGACTTCAGTTCAGTTCATATGTAAACAGCTCATTTTTAATGTAAAAAGAGATGTGAATGGCTTTGTTAACTGAAACATCGGGAACATCTCATTACCACTTGCTCCGGGTGCTCACCAGACTTAGTCCAGCTCTGACCAGAGTCATATCCAATCAGCCAGAGTTTCCACAACATCCTGTTCCCCCCTCTCTAGGTCAGTCCACTCTGTGTGCTGGGAACGCATCCCCTATCATAACTGACTCTTACTGTTCCATGTCCAGATTAACTTATACCTTCTCCAAGGCACTCTCCCCTGACAATCCCCCAACTCCAAATTAGATCAGTTGTCCTTTTTTTGAACTCCCAAATAACATAAGAGCATAATCTCTCAATTTGGTTTACCCTAAGTAAACCAAACAAGTAACTCAATGAGTGAATATTTGGGTGTATAAATTCCCTTGCATTTAGTATGATTGGAGCTACCTCACATTGCTTGGGAGACTTACCCTTTTCCCTTTTCAGTATGCAAAATAAATCTTATTTCATAATGCCACAATTCTCTTTTCAGCAAAACAGCACTATGCAAATGCAGTCATTTCATTAAGTGACAATTGATGTCAAAGACATCTTAAACTAGATTTAGGCATTGTAAATGTGCAGAGCTCTCATCCTCTGGAGATCTCTAAACTGTGATTATGAACAATTAGAATTAAATTTATTTGTGGCATTTAATACCTAAAAATATTCCATGTCCCTGGGCATCCTAGTTGGTGACTTTTTTCTCTGAAATATTCCTCTTAATTGCCTCTGGCAGTGGTGAAGACAGATCCAATTAAGCACTCATTCCTTGGATTTAAAAAAAAAAAAAAACTAACAACACTGGTGTCAAAAAAGCAAGGTAAATTACAGTTGATGGACTTTTCAAAGCTGTTCAGGGTTCTCAAACCAGAATGATTCCAATATAAAGAAATAAGAGCTTCTCTAAAGGGTTATACCATAGTGTTCTTGTCACTTATTGCAACAATGCACAAACACTGTGGCATGCTGTTCAGCCAGAATTGTTGAAACTTAATGAACCGTCCTTGACAACAGGAGAAAAACTCACAATCTTTAGGGGATAAAAATCAAGACTTTAGACTTGGGTACAACTTATGACTTGTATTTGGTTATGTCGCCTTAGTCAACTCATCTAAAATTTTGACTGTAACTTTACCTCTCTGTAAAACAGAAATACTACTACCTTCCTTAGAAGCTTCTGGAAAAATGAGCTGGGATAATGAATGAGGTACTATCTCAGCACTGCAGACCAAGTGTCTTCTCAGTCAGTGTCATGCCCTTTCTTCTCTAGCCCTCTCCCTACTGTTTTAATAGACATGGCTCTGCTAAACTAATTAAGATCTCTAAGCCCTCCTCTTCTTCCTTCTTCTCCTCCTCACGGATAGGTGAGACCCTGGCTCTTAGATTTTTGTACTTCATGGACTACTATTTTAATGGGGAACTGAGAGAGGGTTAGCTATTTCCTTTGCAATGTAAGGATGTTTTGAAAAACAAGTGCTGTCTACTATCATCATCATTTCACTCTCACACACACACAAAAAACCTTTTAACAACAATAACAAAAGGATATAATCCCAGGAGAATAAAATAGTCCTGACATTGAATATATTTTTAAATCACGAAAAATTAACTCCTTCTATTTACTCTGTTTTTCTCATGTAGTCAGGAACATTAGTGAGAGTTACATGAGGGACCAGCACTGGTCTGCACCCTGGCATACGGAGCAATAGACCCAAGATGTCCTATCTTCAGAAGGACATCCTCCAGGCATGGCTCTAGGCCGGATTTCTCATAACTCGGGGGCCTGGGTGACTGAACTCATCTTCCAGAGACTAAAGAAGCCAAGTTGGGGAGAGGCTGATGGCTTTATCTGTCTCAGGTATGTCGGGGCAATATCTGGTGGAAGGGATGCCCACTACTCTTATAGGAGAAGTGCTAGATCAATACTTTATTTACAGAGAGACAAATTTCCCAGTAGAATTCAAGGCTCTGCCTCCTCTCTACAGCTCAAGGCTCAGGCTGAACACCAAGGAGGGTGCAGGCACATGTGTTACTGTGTGTTTATGTGGGCGTGTTTGTGTACATGTGCGGACGTGAGTGCACACATGTGTGAATGCGTGTGTATCTGTGTGTTTATGCACAGGGGTTGTGGAGCAGTTATTAGTCAAGTCTGATTTGTCAATACCATTAGGTGCTAAGTGTCAGTCACTCAGTCACATCCGACTCTTTTCGACCCCATGGAAGGTAGTCCACCAGTCTCCTCTGTCCATGGAATTCTCCAGGAAAGAAAACTAGAATGGATAGCCATTCCCTTCTCCAGGGGATCTTCCTGATCCAGGGATCAAACTACTGCACTGCAAATAACCTTTCCTAAAACAAGCTCTTTTTAAACGCACCCATCAATATGGGGGTTGGAGGCCCTGTAGGAACAGCTGTGGTTTTTAAAATTAAATAAAAAAAAAGACTAAACTCCAAATGTGCTCATACATGAAGAAAGACCCAAGGCTGGCCCACATGACTCAGAGGGCACAGTGTATCATCAAAAAGCTGAATAACTGACCGTGGTACTGAGGAGAACTTAAGACTCCCCCTGCCCCAGGTTTCACCTGGCAGGGCACTGTCAAAGCCTTGGATGGAGAGATTCAATTTTCTAAGACATCTGGTCAGTTAGTTGTTAGGTGAAAGACGACCAGGACATAAATAGGGTGTCTAACGGGCTTTAATGGCGAAGAGCTCCTGGGCGGGGTTCCCGGACCCGAATGGGGCAGGTCGAGGAAGTCCGCGAGCCCAGACCATGTTAGAAGTTTGTTTATATATGCACGCTACGAGGGATGGCCAGGTTAGTGGATGGGGGTTTGGATAGGTTGCCAGGCTGCGGTGTTGCGGGCTGATAGGTCCTTCTACTGTGGCGGAGGTGGGGCGGCTTTAGTTGGCAAACTGTGCTGTCATTGGTCCCCGGGATCTGGGAGGCCCCTTCCTTAGGAACTTCTCCCATCGGCGGGGGAGAGAAGGGGCGGCCCAACATGGCCCCTGGGGTCCGACCTTACATTAGTACCTGTCTCCCTACTATTCAGCTGTGAACACTCATGAAATCAGACCAATCAGCATTCAAACTCTGGTTTTACCATAGGCTACTTGTATGAACTTGGGCAAGCTATTTAATCTCTTTGCCTCAGCTTCCCCATCTGTGCAGTGATTATCCTACCACCATGAAGGGTGATTGTGAGAATTAGAAATAATAAATACAAAGATCCTGGAATTAGTGCCTGCCACATCAGAGATTTTCAATAAAAATGAACCTAATACCTTTATTCAGTTGCTTTCTTTATGTCAGGGAGGATGATGAGTAATTTCGACATTTGGATGCAGAAAACCTGGTTTAGTTTTATCTCTGCTGTTACAACCTTAGGCGAGTACATCGGGAACAGGAGCAGCTTGAGCTGGCTGATTTTAAAGACAGTTCCAGCTCTAATATCTACTCTTCTTCCTGGGTTGCGAATGAAATGACCAGCATGGGTGTTCACAGGTGTATCCTTGCCTCGTCTCCCCTTCCTGCCTTGTCTCCTGCCATCTCTGACTCTTTGCAACCCTATGGACTGTAACTTCTATGGGATTCTCCAGGAAAGAAGTACCATACAAGCACCACTTCCTTTCCTCACTATTTCTCTAGGCATCCTCTGCACTCATGTGCTTACTGTTTTCTCTCCCTTTCATTCAGATGGCACAGTGGTAAAAAGTCTGCCTGCCAAAACAGGAGACACAAGAGACATGGGTTCACTCTCTGGGCCGAGAAGACCCTCTGAAGAAGGGAATGGCAACCCACCCTGGTATTCTTTCCTGGAGAATCTCATAGAAGAGGAGCCTGGCAGTTACAGTCCATAGTGTTGCAAAGAGTCAGAGATGACTGAATGACTAACACTTCACTTCACTCCCATAATCTGAATCAGATACACTCCCCAAATGGGAAAGATATTGGATGTGAACACGTTCATTTTCTTTGATTCTGGCCCTGATTGGTAAGTTAAATCTTTCTTTTCCTAGTTTCTTAGATCTTGGTTGCTGTGAATAGATTCAGCTTTGTTTATTACACTAGTCTGGGGACTTTCTTCTGTTCTGGGTCAGAACTCCCCACTCCAGTTTTCTAACTTCTTGAGTCCCATTACAGAACTAGTCCCCAGATTCCTTGTCTTGAGGGAATAGGAAAAAGGCTCAGCCCATTGAGCAAGTCTTGGTCCCTCCATTTGCAAAATGACAGAGTTAGAGCTCAATGGATATAAAGTTTGAGTATGAGAATGGCTACATCAGACTCATCCGGAGGATATACTTGACACCAGTGTGTGGACATCTCTCCCAGATTTGTGGGTGGTTCCAGGATGGGTCTTTATTCTTTCAACAATACTCAGATGATTCTAACTTTCAGCTGGTTTTGAAATCCACTCACATAGACACTCCCTAATGGTCCTTCCAGTCCAAATATTCCATTATAAATTATGTACAATTGTGACTTTTAGGCACCAATGCCAGTAGGGAAGTTTATTTTTGAGCTAGTGAATTTTTTATTGTCCCTCAGGCCTTAATATTTATATATACTTGGGATTGACTTGATGTTGAGAAGGGCTAAGCTAAGGTTATCACAAGGATACAAACTTTAGGTTTATATAGTGAGTTGTAGTCTTGCCTGGACAATCCCAGGGATGGCGGAGCCTGGTGGGCTGTGGTCTATGGGGTCGCACAGAGTTGGACACAACTGATGCAACTTAGCAACAGCAGTGAGTTGTAGACTCTCAAAACCTTTTATTTACATTGTATGTCTCAACTGTTACAACCCTGGAAATCTGTCAGAATGGAGGTTAATTGTCCAAGGTTTACATCTAAGACTATTGAGGCTAAAACGGCATGTCTTTCCTACTCAATGTTATATGGGTAAACCAGCCATATCAACTTGTTAGAAATATCTTATTTCAGGCCCCACCCACTTCCCTACTGGGAAACACTCAGAATTTGGTAAGATCCATGAGTAATTCTCCTTAAAATTTGAGAAACTTGATTATATGATTTCCCCCCCAAGCTCTGAGATCAGGCACAGCTCGTGGCATAAAAACTATCAGGAAGTGAAGATATCGTTTACAAGGAGAGGGATCATTGCAGCCAGTATCAAAATCAAGTTGTGCACAGTGTTCTTGGCGAGGACGCTATCTGGCACAAGGAAGGGAGTCAGGGCTGTCAGCATCCATCAGACACCCAGGCAAGGAGCAAGAGAGGGACAGAAGTAAGAAAAGCATTCCCTCTGGAGATGACTCTGAGATCAGGGCTTCTTTCTGCTGACAGGTAAGGGGAACTGTGTGTCTCTCAGGGTCTGACTTTCCCATAGCGATACAGAAGGGAAGAAGGGCAAGGCAAATCGAGAACTTAACATCACCCAAACAGTGATTAATCACATTCTTTAGCTGTATTCAGTAATCCTCAGTAACTTAAAAAGAAAGAACATTTGAAGTCTTTTTTGTTTTCTCATACCATTTTCTGACAGCATTGACTTATAGGCAGTACTGAGAAGTGTCCATTCCTTTATTCATTCATTCATTTTATATTTGCTAAGCACTAGCCAGGCACTCAGTGTTTGGGCTATGAAAATGAAGAACACAAGTTCTTGCCTTATGATGCAATGGGGAAGCAAATTGAGAAGAGGGATGATTTTAATATAAAATAGTAATTTTATTTCATTTTGCCTCATGTGAAGATATGCCTACTTGAATTTTTTTCCCCAATTTTTACATCTCCTCACCAGAGAGAAAAGAAAATGGCCCATCTAGCCCCACCCAGATAAAACCTAGATAAAACTGTGATGAATTTAAGTTGCATTCCCCTCTATGAACAATTGCTATGTTCAGAGGACTAGAATTACTGGGGCAGTTTGAGCCACTAGGTCATTTCTGTGATTGGGGTGGGGACAGAGAAGTTACCAAAGACACAGGAAAAAGAGTGTTCGGAGGTGCTATTTCCAGGAAATAACTGTGTGATTATTTTGGTTTAGTGGCCAAGTCATGTCTAACTCTTGTGACCCCATGGACTGCAGTCTGCCAGGGTCCCCTGTCCATGGAAATCTCCAGGCAAGAATACGGGACTGAGTTGCCAGTATTTCCTTCTCCAGGGGATCTTTCCCATCCAGGGATCAAAACCATGTCTCCTGCATTGCAGGTCAATTCTTTACCAACTGAGCCTGCAGAGAAACTCGATACATCCCTGCATTTGAACTCAGAGTCTTCTAAGGGAAAGAATCTATATAGGTGCACCATGACAGCTCGTTCAAAGATATGAATTTTAAGTTGGGTTTGGCTGAAAACTGGGTGACCATAAACACACCCAATCACAAAGAGCAATGTTAGATTCTCTACAAGGAATGGTATTTGGTGTCTGGCAGGCACTAAAATTAACTTGTAAAATAAAATGCAAATTTAAAAAATTTTAAAAATGACTTCCACCTCTGGGAAGACGCAACAGACATACTGCCTATTCCTCTTAGGAATAGGACTTAAGAGTACAACAAAAGTCCTGTAATTACACCTAAAACAAATATAAGAAGAGAAAACAGACCATGCAGGGATTTTAGGGTTTGAAGAGCTACATCAACGAGTTCCTGAGTTTTCTTTTTGCCTCATCTGTACCTGACATGGAGCTAGAAAAAACAGCAATTGGACATAAAGAGTCAAACAAATAAGTAAATAAACCTTGCCTTAAGTCTCACCCCATCCACAAAAGTTAGCTCAAAAATGAATCATGGCCATAAATGTAAAATATAAAACTTTTAGAATGAAAACATAGGAGAAAAACTCTAGGGTCCAGAGCTAGGCAAATAGTTCTTAGACTTGGAACCAAAACATGATCTATAGAAGGAAAAATTTATAAACTGGGCTTCACCAAAATTTAAAAATTTTACTTTGCAACAGACCCTGTTAAGAAGATAAAAAAGCAAACTAGAGACAAGTAGAATATATTTGCAACTCACATGTTCAACAAGGGACTAGTATCCAGATTATATAAGGAACTCTGAAAACTCAATAGCCAACAAAGCAAAATGCTAAATATCCAACTAGACATGAACAAAAGACATGGATATATTTTACTAAATGAGACATAGATGGCAAATAGGCAGGTGACAAGGTGTTCAACATCAGTAGCCATAAAATAAGTGCAAATTAAAAAAACTTTGGGTGAAAAAAAGTAAATTCTGAAGCACTATATACTATTTGATTCCACTTATGTATAATAGTCTTCAAATGACAAGACTCTAAATATGATTGGTTGTCCAAAGTATGGAGGAAGTCAGCGTGGGAGGGAAGGGGGTGTGGTTATGAAAGGGCAAACTTGGGGATCCTTGTGCTGATGAGAATGTCCTGCAACATGTCAATATCCTGGCTATGATATTGTGCTACAGTTTTTGTAAGAGTTTAGCATTGGAGGAAAGTAGGTACAGGGTACAGGATCTATGTGCATTAGCTTTTACAACTGCACAATAATCTGTAATTATTTCAATGAAAAGATTAATAAAGAGGGGGGAGGGGAGAAAAGGAAGGAAGGAAGAAACAAAATTTAAAAAAGGAAAGAGAGAGAAAGAAACACCAGTTGGTTCTTCTAAGAAATAACAATATTAATCTATTCTCAGAGCAGAATAACAAACCTCCACAGAGGTTGAATATAAAAACTGAAGTCTTCCCGAGGGCATGGTCTGGAAGGAAAAATGGCAGCAAGGGTGAAGAGCTGACTTATTGAAAATAATAAATAATTAAGAATTTTGAATTTTCAGAGGAATCCCATGAGGGAAGCAGTAAAAAGACAAGGAAATGAAGAAAACAGAGAGAGGCAGAGGGCCAGAAGCTTATTGCAAGAGCCTCTCAAAAGGAAACAAGGCCAGAGAGGAATTCCACATGGATGAAGGAACTGAGGAACTGTTACCAAAAAGGATATCTAATAAACTGTTTTAGTTATCATATAATAACACTTCATTTCTCCCAGACACTTGATAATAACTGTTTTTGTTAGTGTTCCTTTGGGGGTCTAAAGGAGAAATGGTCCCATTCCTTATTTGGAATGATGGAAGACAGAGAAAAAAAAAACGTCCTAAAGTGAGACTTCAGTGAGAAGAAGGGCGTGGTAAAAATAGAAAACTGGAATTAGAGGTGATCAGGATCAGGAAAATAAATCTCCATAGTTTTACAGAAAATTTGAAGTCCCTGGCTACCAGACACATCGTACATAAGGTAAGTATTAAAGCTCCAACCTCCATCCCTACCATTTTATAAACATTGTCAATGAAAAAACACCCCAGAAGACTGAGGGGGCAGTGGATTTCCTAGTGACAGACAGGTTACAGACTCAGTATGCAACCTGAGTTACAAACTCATATGCTTGATTTAACACAAGTAATTTTTGTTTAGTCACTAAGTTGTGTCTGATTCTTTTGTGACCTCAAGGACTATAGCTTTCCAGGCTCCTCTATCCATGCAATTTTCCAGGCAGGAATACCGGAGTGGGTTGCCACGCCCTCCTCCAACCCAGGGATCAAACCCACATCTCCTGCATTTGCAGGCAGATTATTTACCACTGAGTCACCAGGGAAGGCCCAACATCAGTAATAGCGTTGGTCAAATCCTTTAGCATTTACAAGGTTGCTCTATGTGCCAAGTAGTAAGCTATGAATTATCAGCTTTAAGACCCCTGTTCTATACTTTTTTTGTGATGCAAAAACTGGAATTGTGCACACCACCTTCATCCTTTACCAGCTGGCTCCCTGCTGGGTTCCATCCATCGGGGACCTTGGGAAACTGGAAACCACAAGCAAGGAGAGAGGACGTGCCCTTTTGCACGTGCTTGTGCTTCCTGCCAGCCAAGGCTTTAGCCAGGCTCTTCCCCTTGGCAGTGAGAATCTGTTCCTAGTCTCCAGCTTTTTTTTCCCCCAGCAACCTCAGAACCAACTTCATCATGTCAGAGACAATAGAACTAACTAGATTGTAGCCCTTCTCTGAAGTCTAGTCCCAACTGTTCTTGGTTTCTTCGTCAAGCATCTAAGGTTTGTTAATGCCGATCTCTTCCCACTGTTGCCCCCTCCTAAGAGGTGGTAGCTGTTTGCTGCAAAAACTATCACGGTGTTAGCTCAACATTCCCTTTTCACATTTTTTGTTTCATAACATGTTCTTAGCCAAACTAAAATTAAGTTTCTTCAGTGGAAATACTGTATATGCTTTTTTTTTTTTCCTGGCCAGTCCCTGATACTATACTCATATAAATTATATTCATAAATGGAATATTTATGATGTACGAACTAAATGCCTCACTTCCTTTGAGAATGAGATGGACAGCACGCAGAACTCAGAAAGCAATTAGCACTGTCTGGGAGAGCCACTTTAAATTAATCATCTTTTATGATACTATAGGACTTATATTTCCCAAAGAATAGATTTAATAGTGAAGAACCTAAGCCACCCTTGGCCAGTCCCTGATACTATACTCATATAAATTATATTCATAAATGGAGTATTTATGATGTACGAACTAAATGCCTCACTTCCTTTGAGAATGAGATGGACAGCACGCAGAACTCAGAAAGCAATTAGCACTGTCTGGGAGAGCCACTTTAAATTAATCATCTTTTATGATACTATAGGACTTATATTTCCCAAAGAATAGATTTAATAGTGAAGAACCTAAGCCACCCCATTTTGCTAAAAAAGACTCCATTTTAGAGTTCTGAGGAAAGAGTCTTTGGAAATCCCCTGACCTCACCCCACCACCTGCAAGCCAATCAGATCCCAGATCAGGATCTCCTGACTTTACATTTAGGACTTATGACCTGCCCGGGAAATTCAAATTAAGCCCGGGAAATGAAAACCAATCAGAACCCAACACCTAACCCTTCCACAGAAGGTACTCCCAACCCAGAAACTCCCATTTTTCGAATTTTTCACACAAGAATACCCTATATAAGCAATGAAACCCAGAGTTTGAGGCTCCTCTCCTTAGCTGCTGCGTCGGTAATGGTGGGAGCCCCAGCTCGAGCTTGGTAATAAAAACTCTCTTGCTTTTGCATCGGATATCGGCTCCCTGGTGGTCATTGGGAGATTTCGCAACTTGGGCATAACAATAGGAACAGTTCTGTCTCTGGGTATAAAATAACACTACTGGGTAGTTTTCCTACCAGGCTACATAAGAGGTTAAAACCAAATAACTTATTTGTCTTCTAATCCAGTCTTTATAATAACATGAAAGAAATTATTTCACTAACAAATTAACAATGGTCATAGCAAATGGGATGAGGGTTGAGAAGGCCAAAATTGAGGCTTCAGGTTTTTCTGAAAAGGTGCTTGTACAGGTAATGAATAGGCACTTAGCATTCATGGATCTCCCCCTCAGTTACTGCAATGTTTGTTCAAGCACAGAGGCATGCAGGATGTAACTGAGATACGTTCAGATTTCAGTTTTATCTGAAACACCTCTACACACACACTGGATACAGTCAAATGCCTCACTGGGTGGCCTAGGAGAGTCATAGATTAATTCATGGAGTTGTTGAAAGGTAACTGGCTACTTAAGAATGAATTTAAATAAGAAGCAGAGAAGCTTGGGTAAGGAAGGTCTTTCAGGTAATACTTCCTGAATTGAAAAATGCCAGTTTTGACAGGACTTCATTTTCTGCCATTGGTGTATTAGCTTAATGCTAAAGGGAAATTTGTTTAAAAAAAAAAAAAAAAAAGTAAAGTCCAGGGTTAGTTCTTCTCTAAGTATAACTTGATTCAGGGCTCAAATAATGTTATATGGATCTGTCTCTTGACTCTGCTTCTTTAGAACTGGTTTGGGTCTCAGTTCTGCACAGAACATTAAGGATGCTCCACATTTATGGCATCTCATATCTGTTCAGCAGTTGGGAGAGTGCTTTTCTGAGCACTCAAACAGAAGTCCTCAATCTTCTTGGCTCTGGGGGACCTGCCTTGGGACATGAGCCCATCTCAAAACCATGTGATGGCAAGAAGGATAGAATAAGGTGACAAAGATAGTCTGGACCACACATTGCATTCTTGTGGCCCATGTATGAAATCCACTTTATCTCAAAAATGATATGGAAGTTGGAAAGAAGTGGCTTTCCCAAAGGAAAATGAAGCTATCAGTGCCACAAAAAGATGGAGAAGATTTTAGGCAACAAACTCCAGTATGTTTTTCTCCTATTACAAAGTCACACTGAAGTTCCTCTCCTGAGTACTTTTTTATGGCATTTCTGCTTCTGCTTCTCTGCTTTGAAAATGCGCAGCAATTGCCTGACTAATCAGAATCTTGAGTCAGCTTCTTTCTTCTTGCAGTCATGGAGGGTTTGTCTTTCTTCTGTGGCGAGCCTTCATAGGTAATGTTTTGAGTGGTGTGTAGCAGGCTGTCCTATTGCATTCTTAAGGGCATTGATGAGGCTCTTGAGGAAATGTAATTTAGCTGACCATAGTCTCTGTCCTGTGATTCAACCTCGATGGCTTGACTCCAAATTAAGAAAATGAAAATGCAGTAAGACGGCCTGTCCTTATGTCCCCTAGCCGCTGAGTTCAGAATTAGAAACGTCCAATTTGTAAGATCTGAGCAACCCAGACAGTTTGAAGCCTGGGCTTCAGCTGTCCAAAAGATGCAGTGAGATGATTCAGGCAGTTTTTGCCTGTACAGTGGACAACTAGACACAACTCTGCTTACACAGAAGGAAGGGGAGAGGAAGAGGGCTGAAATTGGGACCTAAATGCTTATATAACACATGGGAAACCAGGCTGTAGGGAAACTGGTCCCTTGGACTTTTCACAGCAGGCTAATAATACCAGGATCCAAGAGAGGCACTTTACTGTTTTGGGCCACAACCCATTAAAGAAACTAAAGGAAGCAGAGGGTAGCTTTGGTGAGAGGGTAGGAGGAGCCCATAGCAACAGCCTAGCTGTTCTGGTCAAGGAGCTCAGTGAGCTGGGCCTCCCAGCCCAGACAAAGTAGAAACTCCTTGCACATATCTCTTTCTAAGATGCCTTGAAAATTCCACATTCCAAGTTTGTCCCTTTCCTCTGATGGTGTCAAACTCTGTCCCCAAGAGAGTTCAAATACTGCCCTCCAGCCTGAATTTCTTTCTCAGCAAATATTCCCTGTTCATGGTCATAGCTGATATGCCCAGGGTGGACATAGGATCCCAACCTAGGAGTCTGGAACTGGGACCTGGGAATGGGGAAAGTGAGCAATTTGGCCTTGAAGAGCTGAGCTGAAAGGTCTCCTCCTTGTTCAGATTTTCTGGAGGGTCTAGTTGTATAATAAGGCACAAGACTCACATTTTCTCCCACCACTCCCTCTCCCACCACCTCTGCACATTATCCAAATGCCCCTCCTTTCCTTCTTTACTTTCCTGCCTCCCTTGCTTACAGCAAATGGAGGTGCTGCTTCTTTAATCAGAGAACACATGTACGTTTCAGTTTTGCTCTCACTCAAGTGTTAAAAACACAACACAGCAAGAATTAGAGAGGTGTGCTATGTACTAGCTAATGAAAAGGTTACAGACATCAAAAGTTCTTCATATACTTGTTACTTTAACACATGGATTCCCTCTGAATCATCAAAGCTAACAGAAGAGACTGATACCATGGGCGATCCACATAGAATTCCGGTTTGGCTTGGAAAACTGTGCTGTTCTGACATTTGAATACTGAAGTGCCTGGAGTTCAGGGAATTCACAGCAGGGAAGCGACCACATGGCACCTGGTGACCAGTGGTCTCTGAAAGAAAACGTGATTTCTCAATCTCACCTCTGGCTCAATGCCTCCTTGCTCTGGATCCCCGGCCAGTGATGAGCAGACAGGCCTCCCACCCTACTGCACAGCACCAGCCAACATGCAACTAGCTACACTCTCTCATCTTAGGCGTGCTCTTTCTCCTCATACTTAAGACAGACATCAGATATAACAGAAAGAGAAAACCCAAACCACCTTCTATTTTTCCTCCTTCTTTCCCCCTTTTCCTTAGAAGAATATGTTAAATTCTCTTTGGGAGGACAGAGTTTAAGCATGCTTAGAATATTACTCCTGTCTTTAAAGACTTTGTTCGGCTTACTATCCATTGGATGGTTAAAGAATGAAAATTATACTGTATAGCACAGGGAACTATGGTCAATATCTTGTAATAATCTATAAAGGAAAATAATTACAAAAAGAATATATGTATATATATATGGCTAAATCACCTTGCCGTGCACTTAAAACATTGTAAGCCAACTATATTTCAGTATAATATGTATATTAAGAGCACATAAAAGAAAAATTAACACATATATAAAACAAGAAAATTAAACTGTGCCTAAAATAATTTTCGGAATGGTCATTTAAAATGATAATTTGAATGATTATTTGAAAAAGAAGTAACTTGTCCAAGGCTGCACGGGACAGTAAAGGAGTAGCAAAAAGTGGTGTGTGCATTAGCATGCTCAGTTGCTTAGTCATGTCCGACTCTTTGAGACCCTAACAACTGCAGCCTGCCAGGCTCCCCTGATGGAATGTTCCAGGCAAGAATACTGGAGAGGGTTGCCATTCCCTACTCCAGGGGATCTTCTCATCCCAGGCATCACACCTGTCTCCTGCTTCCTGCACTGGCAGGAGGGTTCTTTACCACGATCACCACCTGGGGAGTCCCAGGGACAGAAGGAGATCACCTAAAATTCAACTCCCACTATGGCTGGTTTAAATAATTATATTGTATCCACACAAAGGAAGTGAGTAAGGCCTTTAAAACATTGAGATAAACTTAATGAAGCAGGGCAAAGACTAATATTTTGCCAAGAAAATACACTGGTCATAGCAAACACCCTCTTCCAGCAACACAAAAGAAGACTCTACACATGGACATCACCAGATGGTCAACACCGAAATCAGATTGATTATATTCTATGCAGCCAAAGATGGAGAAGCTCTATACAGTCAACAAAAACAAGACCAGGAGCTGACTGTGGCTCAGATCATGAACTCCTTATTACCAAATTCAGACTCAAATTGAAGAAAGTAGGGAAAACCGCTAGACCATTCAGGTATGACCTAAATCAAATCCCTTATGATTATACAGTGGAAGTGAGAAGTAGATTTAAGGGC
>SJYX01004383.1:78591-93252 GCA_006410675.1 Oreotragus oreotragus
AGAGTTGACTCATTGGAAGACTCTGATGCTGGGAGGGATTGGGGGCAGGAGGAGAAGGGGATGACCGAGGATGAGATGGCTGAATGGCATCACGGACTCGATGGACATGAGTCTGAGTGAACTCTGGGAGATGGTGATGGACAGGGAGGCCTGGTGTGCTGCAATTCATGGGGTGGCAAAGAGTTGGACATGACTGAGCCACTGAACTGAACTGAACTGAAAATACCTCCAGGTTGTATTGCTAAAAGAGGTTACAATATAGAGTGTTCCCGGCATTATTTAAGTTAATCTTTAATTAACTAAGTACCAAATTTTTGTACCAGTGTAGAAAAAATTTGGAAAAAAGCCTATCACACTATTAATAATGGTTACCTCTGCAGGAAAAATTGGATAAGTAGGGCTGAGGAGCTTTTACTCTCTATCTCACGGCATTCAAATGTAGCAAAGAAATGAGCGATGTTTTTGTTACTCTTTTTATTTTCGTGTTAGTAATTTGAGTGTTTTCTCAACTCTCTGTGGTCCTATTCTCTGAAAAAAATTTAAAACAAATTTATCTAAACACCTTTTCCTTACTTCTAAGTTTATAACACTGATAGTGTTTTAATGAACTGGATAAGTGCTTTTTATTCTTGTGTGTTTTGTTTCTTTGATTCATTTTTTTGCTCACTGAAAAGTTTTTAGACAGTTTGTCTTGATGACATTTACTTTAAGTGTTTATTTTAAATTATGTTAATTTGTATTAGATTTAATTAGATCTAAATACACTTAATGTAGTCAAGTTAAAAGAACTCTGTATCACTGGGGAGAGAGGATTCAAAAGAACTTTCAAACCTGTAACTTATTTGATCAGATGAAGTGACTCTCTACAATAACTTTCATTTCATATAAATTAGTCTTCAATTGTAGATTGCAGATTGCATGTGTGCTCAGTTGTGTCCAATTCTTTGTGACCCCATAGACTGTAGCCTACCAGGCTCCTCTCTCCATGGGATTTCCCAGGCAATAATTCTGGAGTGGGTTGCTATTTCCTCCTCCAGGGGATCTTCCCAACCCAGGGATCGAACCCTGCATTGTAGACAGACGCTTTACCGTCTGAGCCAAGCAGTCTTCAAAAGAATTGATTTAAAACACTTTTAAAATTTAACACAATTTTTGGAGGAATTTTAGGTTCATAGCAAAATTGAGGGGAAGGTATAGAGATACTCTGTACACCCCCTGTAGAATTGATTTTTTAATGTAAACTAGTTTTTATCAAAATGACTTTACCGAAAGTATAACATTTAAAAGTAAAACAAAAGAGTGCTAACACTACCACTAATTAAAACTTCAGTTCAGTTCAGTTCAGTCGCTCAGTCATGTACGACTCTTTGCCACCCCATGAATCACAGCACGCCAGGCCTCCCTGTCCATCATCAACTCCTGGAGTTCACTCAGACATGAATTCATCGAGTCAGTGATGCCATCCAGCCATCTCATCCTCGGTCGTCCCCTTCTTCTCCTGCCCCCAATCCCTCCCACCATCAGAGTCTTTTCCAATGAGTCAACTCTTCACATGAGGTGGCCAAAGTACCGGAGTTTCAGCTTTAGCATCATTCCTTCCAAAGAAATCCCAGGGTTGATCTCCTCCAGAATGGACTGGTTGGATCTCCTTGCAGTCCAAGGGACTCTCAAGAGTCTTCTCCAACACCACAGTTCAAAAGCATCAATTATTCGGTGAAAGGTGTAATTTGAAAGTATCACATGTATTAACTCATTTAAACCCTATTACAAAACTACAGCTCCTCTTACAATCCTCATATTTAGCTCAAAAAAAGCAGCACAGGCAAGTTCAATAACTTGCCCAAGGATACACAGCACAACACAGGAGCAAGAGAGAGTAAAGGATAGATGAGATTATTCATAGATTTATGAACCAGGAACTATTAGAAACTAAGAAAGGGAGAGACTGACTACCCCAGGAGAACTGGGAAGGCTTCTAACATTGGCTGCAGTGTTGTATGTACCATGTGAGCAATATTGTTAAGAGATGAGCAAATAAATTAGCTATTTAGGCAAAGGAAGCAATTCCATTTAAAGAACTCCAGTGGAAGAAGACAGGTCATACTGTAAGCAGCTCACTTTCAGATAAAAACTAAAATACAGTATTATGGGTACTTTTGAAAAGAAAAAAAATATTTATAATCTGACAACCTCAAAACAAATGTGATTCTCAACTTACACTTCTCAGACCTATATTGGAAGACTAGCTCTGTGAATGCTCTCTTCCAGGTGCTGGTTTGTAAAGATATAATCCACGTAATCCCCACTTGCTCAGTCTAGAGATAGGGAGTTAAGAATATTACAATAAGTATATTGTCTATTCATATCCAAGTTGCATTTTTAGGGGGAAGTCTCTTTCTGAGTAATAACCACTTGTAGTTGTTCTTTATAAGTCTCCTTGGTTAGATAGAAAATACGCATAATAACAGCTGGGCCAGCATAGCTGAGATCTGTCTACTTTATCATTCAGATGCATGTGCACATGTCATCATGTTATTTATCTCATTTCTTATGAGCAAACTCTCAGCACTGTGGGAACCACCTCCTCCACTGATGATACCACTGCTGGTATTCTAGAATTGATTAAAGTAGGCCAGGAAAGGCTCCCAGGGGAAACAGATGAAGCTGTGTAAATGCGGCCTGCTTGTTAGAGTTGTAGCTCATCAGTGGAATCAGCCCTAGCATTGATGGATGACTGCTTTGTTACATACTGGCTGGTCAGGCCCCTGAAGAAGCCCACCCTTTGTTCATCACCATGTAAAAAAGCCCCTGTCTTCACTGGCACTAGCCGAGGCTGTCACCTGTCAGATCAGTTTGCTTCTCCTAATTCTCATTTAGACTGATCTATAATAACTTGGCAACTGTCTTGGGTACTTGGGTTTCACTACATGATTTCAGGGGCTAAATGTGCTATTCTTTGGGACTGAGGATGCAGGAGAAATAATAGTATTTTATTTATTTAGAATTGAGTTGGACAATTCTTCAGAGATGGTTTAGGTTAATTAGTCTTCTAATTTCACAGATGAGGGTCAGAAAGGAGAGCTGACTTTCCTGAGGTCACACAGCTGGCTGTGAACTGAGCTGGCACTAGTCAGATGATTACTTTGCTTCAAAGCCAGCACATTCCCATTACATTTTAACTGAAAATAATCTAGTAACATTTTGTGATTTAAAAAAAAAGTTAGAGGATGCAATAACTTTTTCAAAACTCCAATCAGGAACATTGGTTTGGGACTTTTCAAACAGGCAGGAGAGAAATTAGGTTGAGAGACCTGAGGATGGAAATATGAGGTGGGCGTCATGACAGAAAAGGGGCTAATGGAGATTCTTTCATTGTTTCGATCTGTTTACTAACATCCATGGACAGAGAACTCTGTATTAGAAGTCAAGTGTATGTCATAACTCAACAACGTGGCCGTCTCTGCACTGTGTTAAGCATATGTGAGTAGGGTCTGAATGGGAGAGGTGTGGGGCATTCTGACATGAACTCTTCTCTTCTGCTTCTTAGAAGGCTTAACACAATTACTATTCTGTCCATAAAATTGTCCTGTTCACAGGACGGCAAACATTGATATTAAAAAAGATAAGTGCATGCTGAATAAATGTGGAAATTCCTTCCAGGTCACTCCAGACAGATGAATGCTTTAAACTTTGCTTCAACACTAGTGATAGAAAGTGGATTACTTGTAGAGACAGCCTATCCCACAACTGGATAATTTAATAGGAAGAACTATGACCTTCCTTAATGCTGTCATCTGCTTCCAGTGATATTTACCCACTGTTTCCCTCGTGTAATGTAAGACTACTCTGAGGGACTCACAGACTAAAAAATTCCGCTTTTGGTTCCCTTTGCCCTGTAACCAGCCAAGATCAGCTCTGCTTGGTGCCTTCTCTGTATGTTTTTGTAAACAAACATTTCAGTTCAGTTCAGTTCAGTTCAGTCGCTCAGTCATGTCCGACTCTTTGCCACCCCGTGAATCGCAGTATGCCAGGCCTCCCTCTCCATCACCATCTCCTGGAGTTCACTCAGACTCACGTCCATAGAGTCAGTGATGCCATCCAGCCATCTATCACAATAAACCGTGGACAATTCTGAAAGAGATGGGAATACCAGACCACCTAACCTGCCTCTTGAGAAACAAACATTTACTGTACAATTATTCTATGCCTAGATTGTGCTAAAAGCTAGCCAGATAAAGAGTCTGTCAGTTCATAACACAGATATTTAGAAAAATAATCAGAGTAGAACACAACAGGGAAGAACATCACACACGGAGGAATGAACAAATATACCTAGGATCTGGGGCATGGTAGCTGCTTAATAAGTATTTGTACAAAAAGAAAAAAATAAGTTCCTGATGTTAACACTGAGGCGACGGTAATTAGAGACACTTTGCGAATGAGTTGGCATTTGAATTAAGCCTATGAAAGCTAAACACTTATGGATTTTACCACTTAATAGGTACCACTCTGAACTCAATAGTGCATCGAGATGTTGGATATAGCAGAGAGTCAGGTATGGTGAATTGTCACGGCAGGAGTTTCATCCCGTCATTCTGGCTTGCGAGTGTTTCCAGCGGGAGAGATGAACTGCCAGCAAGAGCAAGTCCTCTGGGTTTTCCTCCGTTCATGACTTCAGCGTCCCTACAGCCTTAGCACAGTCCCCTCAGTCCAATCCTCTCCACCACCCCGGGTGCACAGGCTTGCTAAGGAAGTGGAAAACTTCAACCTTCCTTCCCTGAGCTGTGGCTCCCGGCCAGGAGTGGACCAGCAGCTGCTGCAAGTTGCTGAATGGGCTCGCTGACAATCAGACTTGGCACTGACACCCACGCTGGCTGGGCCGCGCCTCCCATACCACATGCAGCGACCACCCTGCCGCGGACCCTGGTGTGTAGGCTGCTGCCCAGGGGCACTACGAAGCCTGTAATTGGCTGAAGCTGCAAAGGACTTGGTGGTGCGGGTGCTGCGGGGAGTGGCAGAGGTGCAGAGGCGCGTCCACGTGTGCATGCTGGCGTCTGTGGTGCGGGTGCTTCCGGAGTGGTGGAAATGCAGAGGCGTGGTCCATGTGAGCTTGCTGGAGTCCAGGGTGGGTACTGCCGGGAATGGTGGCGACGTGGTCTAAGTGAGCGCACTGGCGTCTGTGGCGCGGGTGCTGCCGGGAGTGGCGGAGATGTGGTCCACGTGAGCATACTGGCGTCTGTGGCGCGGGTGCTGCCGGGAGTGGCGGAGATGTGGTCCACGTGAGCATACTGGTGTCTGTGGCCCGGATGCTGCCAGGAGTGGCGGAGGTGCACAGGTACGGTCCACGTGAGCTTGCTGGAGTCTGGTACCCATTCCGGTTCCTTCGCTGGAACTGCACCACGGATGGTCACCCTCGGGCCAGCCTCCCCAGATGAGGCTTCCAAAAAATCCTCTTTCCACTCCACCATCTCCTCGGTCTACTTAATGCACGTACGGGCCAAGGCGTGCACCGCAGGCCTCAGGGAAAGCTGGCGTTGCCAGGAGGCCCGACCCGGAAAAAACCGGGGGGCCTCGCGGTGGGGCGGCTGCAGGGACGGTCTCAAATGCGGCTGCAGGTTCATCAGAGAGTTCCTGAGATGGCGGTGGAACCCAGTTCTGCAAACCCCCATGGGCTTCCACAACAACCTGGTCGGTATGAAGGTAGGTGGCGTGGCGCGGAGGACGCAGGGGAAGGGAAGATGGCTTGGGGCTTACGGCCAATCACAGGGGCGGGAGAGAGGGGCTTCGGTGGCTGAGAGGGCTAGTGGGGCGGCTGAGGGGGAAAAAGGTCAAGAAGGGGAACTTTTTCCTTTGTGGCTCAGTTTTAGCCATATGGTGCAGCCAGGGCCCTTGTATCTTGCTTTGGCAGAGGGGAAGAAAACAAAAAAACAACCAAATGGGTGAGCTCTGAAGTAGCTCACAGTACTGATTCATAGATCGTTATGAAATATTTGTTCCTTCTTCCCTGCACACTTTCTATAACCACAGGTTAAAAATAAGATCCCGAGAGACCACTGAGAGACAAGAAAGACAAATGTAAAACCTAAGTATAGCTGATAACACTGTTATCAAGTAACTGAAATTTGGTGAGAGAGTAGAACTTAAATTTTCTCACCAAAAAAAAAAAAAAAAAAAAGANACACTTTCTATAACCACAGGTTAAAAATAAGATCCCGAGAGACCACTGAGAGACAAGAAAGACAAATGTAAAACCTAAGTATAGCTGATAACACTGTTATCAAGTAACTGAAATTTGGTGAGAGAGTAGAACTTAAATTTTCTCACCAAAAAAAAAAAAAAGAAAAAAGAAAAAAAAGAATATGCGAGGTGATAGATGTGTTAATTAACTCAATGGGGAAATTCTTTCAGGATGTACCTGTATATCAGATTGTCACATTATACACTTTAAATAACATAATTCTGTCAACTGTACCTCAATAAAGTTTGAAAACATTTTTAGTCTTATGATCAACAGAAAATGTTTGTCATACATGCACACATGTATGACATGTACACATGTACATACACATATGCATACGTGCACATATACAGATACATTTATATACATGATAAAGGCAGAATAGTACAGCGGAAATAGTTCTTTGGAGTAAGATAGACATTGGTTTGAACCCTACCTGGACCCCTTACGACCTGTTTGACCCAAAGTGGTCCCTTGATGTTTATAAATCTTTGTTGCCTCAGTGGTAAAGGGGAATAAATTTCCCACCCATTGAGCTATGATAAGCATTATCTGAGAGCATATGGGTAAAATCTTTTTCCCTTCCAAGATGGAGGAAGGGCTTGCCTTCACCGCGAAAATCTGTTTCCTGTTAGAGTATGGGGAATGTCCCTTGGCCGTGGATACATCACGTTAATAAGCTCCTCTCCCAGTATTGTGCTGTCAAGGCTCACTTTCTGTGAGAGATTTGCCCAACAGGAAAAGGCCCACCAGTTAATGTTACAATTTATGACTTCAGAAGACGATTTTGCAAACCAGTTCACATTTCCTCATAAATGTTACTCCAGCTGAGATCTTTTTAAAGTGATTGGAGTTTGCTTTTTGAGTTCAAGGCTGTGTCTTATCTTTGTATGTCTTTAAGTGTCCTGCACTTGCAAAACTGTTTTCACACAGCAGGTGCTCTGCAAGTATTTGTGGACCAGTGAAGGTCAGTGTGATAAGGAAAAGGGGCACAGGCATGTGTATTTTGAACTCAAATACATATTCTGACACTTGCCAGGGGCCTGGGCAATTTAACCTCCCAAACTTTCCTTTTTCCATCAGTCAGATAAATCAGTGTCAGAGGATTAATTAAAATACATTACTAAAGAATTTACAGCAATGTCAGGCATCTCGTTTAGAATGAAAGTCGGTATATATGTATCCTTAGCTCTTAGGGATGAAAGAAGACCTTGAGGTGTTTGTTTTATTGGTTTTGCATCTCTCTGATCTTCAGTCACTCTCTGACCTGGAGAGATGGACATGATAAGAGGTGTCAGTCACAATTTTTGCAAAAGTTTGCTATTTCCTCTGAGGCTATGGCTCCTCAACTGCAAAATTGTGATGCAGATGCTAACCTCACAGCGTCACCAGGAGAATTAAAGGAGATGGCAGCTGTGCGGTGATTTCCTCAAAGCAGGTGCTTAATTAATGGCAGCAGTGATTATTAGTGCTGTTATTAAACGTATATATGGCACCAAGTGGTCTCTTCCCTGTTACAACACCAGAATTGTTGGTTTGCGTAAGAAATATTATTGGTGTCTTTTAAAAGCTTAAGGCTTTAGGCTGCCGAAAAGCCACCGTCACAAACCTCATGCACACACACACACAGAATTAATTGATTTTTATGTATTGGAGCAAGATTTAAATATCTTACAGTCTCTTTGTTTGTTAAGATGCCCCCACTAATGAGTTAAGAACAAAATAAATGAGATTATTTTGAGAAAAAGAGAAATAAAAGAGATTATTTCTAACTCAAGTATCAGAATCTAAGAAAGATTTTTAAAGTACCTTGTTTCCTGTATACTCTGGAAAATAGAAAAAAGGGCAATCCTTTTGATGAATGAATCTCATTTTCTAGGGTTTCAGCTTAGCTACAACATTTGAGAGTGCCAACCGCTCCTCTTTCATCCTCAAAGGCAATAATATGAGTACTAATATTCATAATATAGCAAATATTACTATTTCCATCTCCTTAGCCTAAGACTACCATGTCTGAACATCATATAAGATTAGTCACTGTTGTTGTGTTATTTATGTTGTCTGGGAGGGGAACAGTTATAGCAGTGATCAGTTGTTATATGCATGTCAAAGTCAAAATTAGTCAACCAGTCTCATAGTAGTCATGACTTTTCCTCCCGCCTCTTTTTTTCTCCCATCCCTACTTTCATCTCCCCTTTCTCCCTTCATTTCTCTCTTCCCAGTTTCCCTTATTTTCCCCTCCTTCTGTCCCTCCCTTCTTTCTTTTTTCTTTCCTGCTCCCTCTTCTCTTTTACCTTTCTTTCATTTTCTCCTTATATCCCATCTATCATCCTTCCTCCCTTTCTCTTTTTTTAATCTATGTACTGAATGTGACCACAGTTCAGCTACTCTATAAGGTTATTGGGCTAACAAGATGAATAATCCCCAAAGTTTCATATACCTCAAACCTTACATTGACAATTTGCTCAGTGCTTTGTCCTGTACAGAGAATTTTTGCTCCTTCATTCTCAGAGTGAAAGAAATCTCTGTAAGGTAGACATAATTACCTTGAAACTCAGAAAATTTGAATGATTTGAATATTTAATAAGAGTATAACAAGGGAATTAAGATTTGCTTTTTATAAAAAAGGTGAAAAGATATAAATAGGGAGATTATGTGCTTGAACACACTCCATGAAAAAGTGGATAAAAAGTGGGAGAAGCAAGAAATTTCTATCATTAAAACAAGCACTTGCTCCCAAGGAGTTGTCCTGTATTAAAATATTTAAAATAGGCAGCTTTTTTTTTTTTTTAAAAAGAATAATATGAAATTAAGATGATCCCAGAAATAATAGAATTCTCCTCTGTAGAGTGTGTGTGCTATGGGGGTGGATGACAGATTTACCCGTATATTTTTTCTACAACTGAGGCTTCACAATCTGCCTCCTTAATGCAATATAATTACCATCTAAAGTGACACACTGCATGAAGCATCTTGGCATGGAAGTGGAGTTTATTGTCTTCTGGAAATATTTACAGTCATTTAAGTTGGATACTGTCATGAAACTAGTCTAAAATATTGTTTAAAGTGTTTAAGACATTCTCTTTAGAACAGAGGATACAGGTGCTTTGGAGAATTGTGTGTCTGAAGTAGCAGAAACCCTTTGTTGTCTTGCTTCTTTCTCATGGCTGGCAGAATTCTGACTTTCCTCAGGTTCAGCCCTGTGCTTTTGTGCTTCAGTGGCCTCAGAGACTGGGTTATCTCTTCAGTAGTTCTTATGGAACGTGCTGCTTCAAAAATGGAATTTATTGTGATGCAGTATTTGGCCTTGGAATGCGGAATGAAGCAGGGCAAAGACTAATAAAGTTTTGCCAAGAAAATGCACTGGTCATAGCAAACGCTCTCTTCCAGCAACACAAGAGAAGACTCTACACGTGGACATCACCAGATGGTCAACACCGAAATCAGATTGATTATATTCTATGCAGCCAAAGATGGAGAAGCTCTATACAGTCAACAAAAATAAGACCAGGAGCTGACTGTGGCTCAGATCATGAACTCCTTATTACCAAATTCAGACTCAAATTGAAGAAAGTAGGGAAAACCACTAGACCTTTCAGATATGACCTAAATCAAATCCCTTATGATTATACAGTGGAAGTGAGAAATAGATTTAAGGGCCTAGATCTGATAGATAGAGTGCCTGATGAACTATGGAATGAGGTTCGTGACATTGTACAGGAGACAGGGATCAAGACCATCCCCATGGAAAAGAAATGCAAAAAAGCAAAATGGCTGTCTGGGGAGGCCTTACAAATAGCTGTGAAAAGAAGAGAGGCGAAAAGCAAAGGAGAAAAGGAAAGATATAAGCATCTGAATGCAGAGTTCCAAAGAATAGCAAGAAGAGATAAGAAAGCCTTCTTCAGCAATCAATGCAAAGAGATAGAGGAAAACAACAGAATGGGAAAGACTAGAGATCTCTTCAAGAGAATTGGAGATACCAAGGGAACATTTCATGCAAAGATGGGCTCGATAAAGGATAGAAATGGTATGGACCTAACAGAAGCAGAAGATATTAAGAAGAGGTGGCAAGAATACACAGAAGAACTGTACAGAAAAGATCTTCACGACCCAGATAATCATGAGGATGTGATCACTAATCTAGAGCCAGACATCTTGGAATGTGAAGTCAAGTGGGCCTTAGAAAGCATCACTAAGAACAAAGCTAGTGGAGGTGATGGAATTCCAGTTGAGCTGTTTCAAATCCTGGAAGATGATGCTGTGAAAGTGCTGCACTCAATATGCCAGCAAATTTGGAAAACTCAGCAGTGGCCACAGGACTGGAAAAGGTCAGTTTTCATTCCAATTCCAAAGAAAGGCAATGCCAAAGAATGCTCAAACTACCGCACAATTGCACTCATCTCACACGCTAGTAAAGTAATGCTCAAAATTCTCCAAGCCAGGCTTCAGCAATATGTGAACCGTGAACTCCCTGATGTTCAAGCTGGTTTTAGAACAGGCAGAGGAACCAGAGATCAAATTGCCAACATCCGCTGGATCATGGAAAAAGCAAGAGAGTTCCAGAAAAACATCTATTTCTGCTTTATTGACTATGCCAAAGCCTTTGACTGTGTGGATCACAATAAACTGTGGAAAATTCTGAAAGAGATGGGAATACCAGACCACCTAACCTGCCTCTTGAGAAATCTGTATGCAGGTCAGGAAGCAACAGTTAGAACTGGACATGGAACAACAGACTGGTTCCAAATAGGAAAAGGAGTACGTCAAGGCTGTATATTGTCTCCCTGCTTATTTAACTTATATGCAGAGTACATCATGAGAAACGCTGGACTGGAAGAAACACAAGCTGGAATCAAGATTGCCGGGAGAAATATCAATAACCTCAGATATGCTGATGACACCACCCTTATGGCAGAAAGTGAGGAGGAGCTAAAAAGCCTCTTGATGAAAGTGAAGGAGGAGAGCGAAAAAGTTGGCTTAAAGCTCAACATTCAGAAAACGAAGATCATGGCATCCGGTCCCATCACTTCATGGGAAATAGATGGGGAAACAGTGGAAACAGTGTCAGACTTTATTTTTTTGGGCTCCAAAATCACTGCAGATGGTGACTGCAGCCATGAAATTAGAAGACGCTTACTCCTTGGAAGAAAAGTTATGACCAACCTGGATAGTATATTCGAAAGCAGAGACATTACTTTGCCGACTAAGGTCCATCTAGTCAAGGTTATGGTTTTTCCTGTGGTCATGTATGGATGTGACAGTTGGACTGTGAAGAAAGCTGAGCGCCGAAGAATTGATGCTTTTGAACTGTGGTGTTGGAGAAGACTCTTGAGAGTCCCTTGGACTGCAAGGAGATCCAACCAGTCCATTCTGAAGATCAGCCTTCGGATTTCTTTGGAAGGAATGATGCTAAAGCTGAAACTCCAGTACTTTGGCCACCTCATGTGAAGAGTTGACTCATTGGAAAAGACTCTGATGATGGGAGGGATTGTGGGCAGGAGGAGAAGGGGATGACCGAGGATGAGATGGCTGAATGGCATCACGGACTCGATGGACGTGAGTCTGAGTGAACTCCAGGAGATGGTGATGGACAGGGAGGCCTGGCGTGCTGCGATTCATGGGGTCGCAAAGAGTCGGACATGACTGAGTGACTGAACTGAACTGAAACTCTCTACTACCTGAAAAAAAGAAGGATCTGCTAACCAATTTTTAAATTCAGTTTTTCATATAAATATTTACTGAGGGCTTACCTTGTGTAGATATGTACTAGGGCCCATGAATACAGGAAAAATGTCAAAAGGCATGAATAGTACAGAAAGAGTGAATAAGCATGTATTTAAAATATAGGTATACCACTACTACTTTTTTACGTAGCATCATATACACACACACACACATATACATACACATGTACATATACATACATATATGATGTGTTTTAACACTGTATTAAAGCTGAGCCTGAGAAGCATGTTTAACTTTGCCATGGCTTTAGGAACACAATGGTTTTAGCATGAGAAATGAGAGGCCACTTTTGGGATGGCAGATAGGTATTATCCTCTCTGGAAACTCTTTATCAATTAGTAGTACTGGAGGTATGAAGTTAAAAATGATCAAGGGATTATATAGATTGCTCTCCCAAACAAGGTTGAATAATAACTAGATTTAGCCTTTTAACTAAAAGAAAAAAGACAAAGCGTAAGAAAAACATTTCTGAAAAAGGGAATATCTGGCCGTGAAGGAGAGAGGGCCATAAGAGACTGGTTACAAATGAGATTAGCTCTATCATTGCTTAGCTTTCTATCCTGAGAGAGTGTTCAGATAAAGATATAGGGGAGAGGGAAACCCAGACAACAGTTACTCTGACATGAGAAAGAAGAGCTGGGGGAGCACGGCTGAGAAGAATTTGCCGAACAGAATACTGGAGAGAATTGAGCTGTATGGAATGAAAACTGCAGAGTTCTGCAGGAAGATCCACCAGAGAATTCAGCTGACTGCTAATCAGTACACAGAGATGAAAAACTCTCCAGGCCATAGCACTAAGAGAATACCTAAAAAGATAATAGGAAATAGGTCTTTAACCTCTCTTAGAGTTATGAAGAGTGACACCATCCAGACTGGAAAAGCCTCATAATTCAGAGGATATCAGTTAAAGTACAATGAATGGTTTGGTTCAATAACAGTAAAAGAGAGTAGTCCAAGATTAAACACTGTATTGACCCCATCTAACAAACTCTAACAGCAAAATCTGAAAGGATCCAACTATTTGAAGTAATTTTAACCATGACCCAGAAAAAAACTCAAAATCACGTCTAGTAATAGAAAAGTATCTATCGCCTGACAAGGTAAAATATACAATGTCTAGCATCCAGTAAAAAATTACCAGCATGCAAAAAACAAGGAACTGATACTCATCAGTTCAGTTCAGTTGCTCAATCATGTCTGACTCTTTGCGACCTCATGAATCACAGCACGCCAGGCCTCCCTGTCCATCACCAACTCCCGGAGTTTACCCAAACTCATGTCCATTGAGTCGGTGATGCCATCCAGCCATCTCATCTGCTGTCATCCCTTTCTCCTCCTGCCCCCAATCCCTCCCAGCATCAGGGTCTTTTCCAATGAGTCAACTCTTCTCATGAGGTGGCCAAAGTACTGGAGTTTCAACTTTAGCGTCATTCCTTCCAAAGAAATCCCAGGCTTGATCTCCTTCAGAATGGACTGGTTGGATCTCCTTGCAGTCCAAGGGACTCTCAAGAGTCTTCTCCAACACCACAGTTCAAAAGCATCAATTCTTTGGCGCTCAGCCTTCTTCACAGTCCAACTCTCACATCCATACATGACTACTGGAAAAAACATAGCCTTAACTAGATGGACCTTTGTTGGCAAAGTAATGTCTGTGCTTTTTAATATGCTATCTGTTGCTGCTGCAGCTGCTGCTAAGTCACTTTCGTCGTGTTCGACTGTGTGACCCCATAGACAGCAGCCTACCAGGCTCCCCCGTCCCTGGGATTCTCCAGGCAAGAACACTGGAGTGAGTTGCTATTTCCTTCTCCAATGCATGAAAGTGAAAAGTGAAAGTGAAGTTGCTCAGTCCTGTCCGACTCTTAGCGACCCCAGGGATTGCAGCCTACCAGTCTCCTCCGTCCATGGAATTTTCCAGGCAAGAGTACTGGAATGAGGTGCCATTGCCTTCTCCAAATATGCTGTCTAGGTTGGTCATAACTTTCCTTCCAAGGAGTAAGTGTCTTTTAATTTCATGGCTATAGTCACCATCTGCAGTGATTTTGGAGACTCCCAAAATAAAGTCTGACACTTTCCACTGTTGCCCCATCTATTTGCCATGAAGTGATGGGGCCAGATGCCATGACCTTAATTTTATAAATGTTGAGCTTTAAGCCAACTTTTTCACTCTCCTCTTTCACTTTCATCAAGAGGCTGTTTAGTTCTTCACTTTCTGCCATAAAGGTGGTGTCATCTGTGTGTCTGAGGTTATTGTTATTTCTTCCAGCAGTCTTGTTTCCAGCTTGTGATTCATCCAGCCTGGCATTTCACATGATGTACTCTGCATATAAGAGAAGTAAGCCGGGTGACAATATGCAGCCTTGATGTACTCCTTTTCCTATTTGTAACCAGTCTGTTGTTCCATGTCCAGTTCTAACTGTTGTTTCCTGACCTGCATACAGGTTTCTCAAGAGGCAGGTCAGGTGGCCTGGTATTCCCATCTTTTTCAGAATTGTCCACAGTTTATTGTGATCCACACATTCAAAGGCTTTGGCATAGTCAATAAAGCAGAAGTAGATGTTTTTCTGGAACTCTCTTGCTTTTTTGATGATCCAGCGGATGTTGGCAATTTGATCTCTGGTTCCTCTGCCTTTTCTAAAACCAGCTTGAACATCAGGAAGTTCACAGTTCACGTATTGCTG
>SJYX01004385.1:0-27887 GCA_006410675.1 Oreotragus oreotragus
AAATAAATACAAAAAAAAAGGGAAAAAAAATAAAAAATAAAAAGCAGAGACAATACTTTGCAAAAAAAAAAAGAAAACTTTCCTGGTTCTCCCCTTTCAATCAGGATCAGGCTGAAGTAAACTTTCTCTCAGAATTTTTATCTCTTGAAGATACTTCTTATTAATGGCTCTCACAGTTATATGTGCACTTGTGGTTTTTTTTTCCCCTTGCTAAATAGTGAGTCCCATAATGATAATGTGTATGAAATTTCAACAGAGTACCAAGTACATCAGCTTTAATGCTCACAACAATCCTAAAAGATATTATTCCTCTTATAAAATGAAGAAACTGAGGAATGAAGAGGGTAAATCAATGGTTCAAGGTCCAACAACAAGTGGAAGGTCTGAGATTTGACGCTAGTCCATCTTTGGTGGCATCTGTTTCCCACAAAGTGCTTTCTAGACAGCATTGCATGAAACAGGTCCTCAAAGACAACTGATTAAACAATTAATTGGAACTAGCATTAGAAATATTCATCACTCATCTTCAGTGACTTGCCTTGGTTCAAATTTCAACTCCTCATTTATAGCTCTAACAGTGGGCAGTCCTAAGATGGCAGAGGAACAGGACAGGGAAACCACTTTCTCCCCCATAAACTCATTGAAAGAACATTTGAGGGCGGAGCAAATTCCACACAACCACTGCTGAATGTTGGCAGAGGACATCAGGCACCCAGAAAGGCAGCCCATTGTCTTCGAAAGCAGGTAGGACAAAATAAAAAAGATAAAAAGAGAGACAAAAGAGGTAGGGACAGAGATCTGTCCCAGGAAGGGAGTCTTAAAAAAGAGAAAAGTTTCCAAACACCAGGAAACACTCTCTCTGGTGGGTCTGTGGCAAGCCGTGGAAACTCAGAGGGCAAAATAACTGGGAGAAAAAATAAATAATTAAAACCTACAGATTACGTGGCCTAACAGCAACTCCCAGCAGAGCAGCAGCCCAGACGTTCGCATCACTCACTAGCAAGCGGGGCTAGACAGGGAGGCACAAGCTGCACTGCTTACAGTAAGGACCAGGCCTGAATGCCCCAAGAGCAATCTGAGGGAACTAGCTTGAGATAGCAACCCAGACTGTGGGATAGCTATCCCACAAAAAGCCCTAACCTAAGACACAACCAGGCCCACTCACAGAACAAAGTACTGAGCAGAGCTAGCCAGCTGCGGACCGGCCCATCCTCCACCAGAGACAGGCAGGCAAGGGCAGCCAGAGCTGGAAGAGGGCAATCACAGTTCCAGAGAGGCATCCTATATCAAACTGCAAGCAGACTTCGTTGCTAACCAAGACCTCCTGGGATTGTGGATGGTCAACATCCACCAGGAGGGTCACAGCCAGAGATCAGCTCCCCAGAAGAGACACATGGCACACTTGAGAAGGTGCGCCCATTGTACATCCAGAAAACTGAGCGGCTAGGATGGGGAGGTGATAAGTCACAGCTTTTAACTGGGGGTGACTGTTCTCACCAAGCAACTGGTCACCTGAGTTGCTCGGACCTGGGACAGGCACAAAACGCAGGCCCAACCAAGTCTGCGCCTTTGTGGAGTACCCAAGAACCTGAANACTGGAGTGGGGTGCCATTGCCTTCTCCGTTCTACCCTTATAGTATTGCCTTTTCTAAAGTGTTATGTGAATGGAATCATAAAACATGTAGTCTTTGGGATCTGGCTTTATTCACTTAGAAAAATGCATTAAAAATCTATCCACGTCAGTGTGTGAATCAATAAATAGCTCATTCTTCTTCATAGCTGAATAGTATTCCAATGTATAAAGGTACCACAACTTGATTATCCTTTCACCTTTTGAAGGTCATTTTGGTTGCTCCCTGGCTTGGGAGATTATAAATAAAACTGCCATAAATATTTCCATACAGGTTTTTGTGTGAACATAAATTTTCAGTCCCCTTGGGTAAATCTCTAGGAATGTGATTGCTGGGAAGTTGTGTGTGTTTGTCCCTGTTACAGTTAAAAATGTGGCAGGACAGTCTGCACACGTAACGGTGAGAGTGTAACTCACCACTGAGGTGCAGGAGAGAGCAGGTCTAGCAAGTCTGGAAAGTCCAGGCCTCAAAACGCTCCCTTAAACAGATGTGGGCAATGAACAAGCATTTTTGTTTAAGGGTCAAAAAGAGAATGTCCCAGTTGAGCATCAGCCTGTTGAAGACAATCCATAAACAGAGTAATGTGTCGTGAATCACAGCACCACTCTAGAAGAAATATAATGATTTAATTAGATATTTTTAAAATATTATTTATTTGTTGTTTATTTCAACTGCTGTGCTGGGTCTAGTTGAAACACACAGGATCTTTGATCTTCACAGCAGCATGCGGGATCTTTAGTTGCAGCATGCAAACTATTAGTTGCAGCATATGGTATCTAGTTCTAAGACCAGAGATGGAACCCAGGTTCCCTGCATTGGGAGCTTGGAGTCTAATTTGATGTTATCTGTTCCGGTTCCATTCACAAACCCCTGCCTCCTGATCAGTAGGGATGGGGGAGGAAGGTTCTGATTTACAGTTCAGCTTGCTCTGGTAATTTACACAACCTCTTTAGAAAAATTCTCAGTTATAAGTAAGTCTGGGGAGAGGCATGAGGGGCCCTGGTCTCATGACATTCCTTAACATGTGCTGGCTGACATCAGCTCCTCTCCAGAGCATTGACCCTTCTCCCTCTGGTCACTAAGTTCCCTGCAGGGAATCCGATGCTGAGCTCTATAGCTGGAGGACTTGTGACTCTTGTTCCTTGAGCTTGCTTGATTCTCTCGCACTGCGAGGGGACTTGGGGAGTACAAGGAAGTGAAACCTAAGGATCTCTGTCTGATCATACCGGAGCAACAGATCTGCTTGGACTAAAGATCTCTTCAAGAAAATTGGAGATACCAAGGGAACATTTCATGCAAAGATGGGCACAATAAAAGACAGAAATGGTATGGACCTAACATAAGCAGAAGCTATTAAGAAGAGCTGGTAAGAATACACAGAGCTATACAAAAAAGATCTTCACAACCCAGAAAACCATGATGGTGTGATCGCTCACCTAGAGGCAGACATCTTGGAGTGCGAAGTCAATTGGACCTTAGGAAGCAGGACTATGAACAAAACTAGTGGAGGTGATGAAATTCCAGTTGAGCTATTTCAAAACCTGAAAGATGATGCTGTGAAAGTGCTACACTCAATATGCCAGCGACTTTGGAAAACTCAGCAGAGGCCACAGGACTAGAAAAGGGCTATTTTCATTCTAATCCCAAAGAAAGGCAATGCCAAAGAATGCTCAAACTACCACACAATTGCACTCACCTCACATCCTAGTAAAGTAATGCTCAAAAGTCTCCAAACCAGGCTTCAACAGTCTCCAAACCAGGCTTCAACAGTACATGAACCATGAACTTCCAGATGTTCAAGCTGCTTTTAGAAAAGGCAGAGGAACCACAGATCAAATTGCCAACATCTGTTGGATCATCAAAAAAGCAAGAGAGTTCCAGAAAAACATCTATATATTTCTGCTTTATTGACTATGTCAAAGCCTTTGACTGCATGGATCACAAAAAACTATGGAAAATTCTGAAATCGATGGAAATACCAGACCACCTGACCTGCCTCCTGAGAAATCTGTATCCAGGTCAGGAAGCAACAGTTAGAACTGGACATGGAACAACAGACTGGTTCCAAATTGGGAAAGAAGTACGTCAAGGCTGCATATTGTCACCCTGATCATTTAACTTATATGAAGGGTACATCATGCGAAATGCCAGGCTGGATGAAGCACAAGCTGGAATCAAGATTGCTGGGAGAAATATCAATAACCTCAGATATGCAGATAACACCACACTTATGGCATAAAGTGAAGAGGAACTTAAAAGCTCTTGATGAAAGTAAAAGAGGAGAATAAAAAGGTTGGCTTAAAACTCAACATTCAGAAAACTAAGATCATGGCATCTGGTCCCATCACTTCATGGGAAATAGGTGAGGAAACAAGGACACAGTGAGAGACTTTATTTTTGGAGGCTCCAAAATCACTGCAGATGTTGACTGCAGCCATGAAATTAAAAGATGCTTGCTCCTTGGAAGAAAAGCTATGACAAACCTAGATGGCAGATTGAAAAGCAGAGAAATTATTTTGCCAACAAAGGTCTGTCTAGTCAAAGCTGTGGTTTTTCCAGTGGTCATGTATGGATGAGAGAGTTGGACCACAGAGAACACTGAGCACAGAAGAATTGATGCTTTTGAACTGTGATGTTGGAGAAGACTCTTGATAGTCCCATGGACTGCAAGGAAATCAAAGCAGTCAATCCTACAGTCAATCCTATTCATTGAAAGGACTGATGCTGAAGATGAAACCCCAATACTCTGGCCACCTGATGCAAAGAACTGACTCATTGGAAAAGACCGTGATGCTAGGAAACATTGAAGGCAGGAGGAGAAGGGGACAACAGAGGATGAGATGGTTGGATGACATCACCGACTCGATGGACATGAGTTTGAATAAGCTCCAGGAGTTGGTGATGGACAGGAAGCCTGGCAGGCTGTAGTCCATGGGGTTGCAAAGAGTTAGACATTACAGAGCAACTGAACTGAACTGAACTGATTCTCTCCGCACTGTGTGGGGACTTAGGGGAGTGCAGGGAAGTGAAACCTCAGGATCTCTGTCTGATCATGCTGGATCAATAAATCTGCTTTGCATGGCTGCACCTCAGTCCAGCACAAGGCAGCTTGGAAGGCAATGTCCTCAAATGGAGGAGGAGGTGAGGATGGGTGTGGTGAAATTGGCAAGAGGCTGGAGATGGGAGGCTGGAGCCAACCCTACCCTTGGTGACATGATCCTAAGCTATTGCATCTCAGGTCTGTGGACCAAAGCGAGGAGACAGCAAATCAAATCACAAGTGCTATACTCTCAGGCACCTCCCTCCATCCTTTATGGGTCTTAGCATAATCCTTTGGGGCAAAAAAAGACTTGGCTTTCTCCCTTCGAATTCTTGCCAGACCACCCGTATGTAAAGCTCAGTGGTCTGTTCCAGGATGACCAGTTACAGCTTCAAATGTCACACTTGGAAGGCACAGTGGAGTAGGATTTTTTTGCTCTTGTGTTTATGAGGACTTCACAGCTGTGCTAAAAGCATATACACAGACATGATCAGACTACTAAACTCTCATCTCAGTATTTCCAACTCACAGGAGAACAGTGGTCAGGGAAAAAATTAAACATTTTAAAGGGGATTTCTCATCTGGCAGAATTCTATCACATAAAAAGTCCCTGAAGATGGGACTGCAATCAGAGTAAGATTCTGAGGGACACATTTATTAACCAATCAAGGAAAGCTGTTCACTGACAGCAAATTAATTAAATCCTGTTTGTTTGCGGCAGCCAAAGAAATGGGTCCAGAGAAAATAAACTTCTTCAAGACTATTAGCCTTTTGGTGACAACAGTTGCTGGCAGAGTTGAGGGCATTGGGAGCAACATCGATTGTCAATTAAAAAAACAAGACAGATGATTGGAGTGGTTTTCCTTGGCTCCGGATGAGTCAACAGATGTTTCAAATGCTTCTCGGTTGTTTATTCGAGGAGCTGGTGCAGAGATGACTGAGAATCAGGCTCTGGGAATAGCCTGAGAGGAAAAAGGCCCTTCATCGTGCATAGAAATCAACCAGAGGGATGTGTGAAAAACGTAGATTCTGATTCTGTAGATTTCAGATTCTGCTTTTATAACAAGTTCCCCGGGATGTCAGTAGCGTTCTTCTCCTGCACCACGTTTTAATGAGCAAAGCTGGCGTGTATTTAGCAAGGGACAAGTTTTGCGGCTTAAAGCTGACAGTGGATCGGGCTAAGAAATGCATAGGGTAGTGAAAATTAAACCTAATGCCTAAAGGTATTTTGTGTCATGTTCTAATTCTATTTTCTTTTTTAAGAAGCAATGTTATTGATTTATCTGGTTTTGGCTGCGCTCGGTCTTCATGACTGCGAGGGCTGTTCTGTAATTGTGGCAAGCAGGGCTGGGCTTTAGTTGCAGTGCGTGGGCTTCTCCTTGCAGCGCCTTCTCTCGTTGCAGAGCAGGGGCTCTAGGGCACGCTGTCCTCAGTAGTTGCCGCACACGGCAGTAGTTGCAGACCCCAGGCTCTACAGCACAGGCTCAGTAGCTGTGGCACAGGGGCTCAGGCGCTCTGCAGCATGTGGGATCTTCCCAGGTCAGGGATCGAACCCATGTCTCCTGCATCGGCAGGCAGATTCTTTACCACTGAGCCACCAGGGAAGCCCGTTCCCCCTTTTTCTTCCTAATAGCAACCATGGATTTATTTATTGGCTACACGGGGTCTTCACTGCTGCACGGACTTTCTCTTGTACGGCAAGTGGGGACGTGAGTGTGAGTAGGCTCCGGGAGCTGGTGACGGACAGGGAAGCCTGGTGTGCTGCCGTCCATGCGGCTGCAGAGTCGGACACGACTGAGCGACTGAACAGACTCTCTAGTGCGGAGGGCTTCACTGCACTGACCCCTCTCGTCACGGAGCACAGGCTTTAGGGCGACCCGGCTTCAGCAGTCGTGAGTGCATGCGCTTAGCTGCTCCATGGCATATGGGACTCTCTCAGGACCAGGGATTGAACCCATTGCCCCTGCATTGACAGGCAGATTGTTAACCACTAGACCACCAGGGAAGCCCTCTAACTTAATTTTTTAATTGAAATATTGTTGACCACAGTATCACATTACTTTCAGATATCAACATATTGATTTGACATTTAAACACATTATGAAATGATCACAATAATTCTAATAGTTATTTGTCACCTTACACAGCTATTACAATATTATTGACTATGTTCCTTATCCTGTATATTACCTCCCTTGGACTCATTTGTTTTATAACTGGCAGTTTCTGCCTCTTAATCCCCTCCACTTATCTCCCTACTCCCCTCCCCTCTGGCGACCACCAGCTTGTTCTCTGTATCTACAAGTGTTTCTGTTTGGTCTGTGTCATTTTTTTATATGTTTAGTTTCCACATATAAATGAAATCATATAATATTTGTCTTTCTTTGTCCAACTTACTTCACTTAGCATAATACCCTCTAGATCTATCCATGTTGTCACAAATGGCAGGATTTCATTCTTTTTAAGGCAGAGTAATATTATATATATACGGGCTTCCCTGGTGGCTCAGAGGGTAAAGCGTCTGCCTGCAGTGAGAGAGACCCGGGTTCAATCCCTGTGTCGGGAAGATCCCCTGGAGAAGGAAATGGCAACCCACTCCAGTACTCTTGCCTGGAAAATTCCATGGACAGGGGAGCCTGGTAGGATATAGTCCATGGGGTCCCGAAGAGTCGGACACAACTGAGCGACCCATCAATGATGCTTAGGTTGTTTGCCTTTCTTGGCCATTGTAAGCAATGCTGGGTTCTAACTTTAAATGATTGGAGATGATACATTGTGTTGAGGTTTTAGCAGGGTGGTACATAACACATCTTTTTCCTGTCTGAATTCAAAACTAATTGAGATATAAGGCATATAAAGATCAAAATATTCCATTTAATACTGATAAAGTTACTTAAAGAGGTTGTCCTAAACATGGGCTTGCTAATGTTCCTCTGAATTGAGTGAAACGAGTTAACTTTCTGAAATAACGAGCCAGACCCAAAGAGACAAAGCCTGGGACACAGACTCACTTCAGGAGCCAAGAACTGGTGTGAACACACACACTCTGCTGACAGCACATCCCCGAAAGAGAAGGAGGTGGGCTGAATTCACACCCTCAGCCCCCGGGGGAGGAGCCAGTGTGGGGGAGGGGGGAGGTTCAGAGAGAGATTGGGTGTGTTATTTTAGAAAGTTCCTCCACCTGGAGTGAGGAGAGCCTGTGACCTGCTCAGTCCTTAGATGGCTTAAGGAAAACCTGGAAAGGGGGTAAGGAATTATAACACATTTGCAAGCACTGGATAACTCCTGCATCTACTTATACTCTCAGCCCAAGGTTTTGCTAATGTATCTATTACAATGAGATCTATTTTCAAAAAAAAAAAAAATACAAAATAGGGCATGCATCCACATCTTGACACAAGACTGGGAAAGCAAGTTAATTAGACTTTCCAGCTTCTGGAGACCAAGATTAGAAAGCCAAATGGAAGAAGAGTTTCCAAATACTAGAGAATCCAAAAAATTAAATTACATTAAAACTGACCAATGTCATTTATTCACGGCCCCACTTGATCATTGATCCTCCATCTATGTATTCACTGTTCTCCTGCACCTGTGATAACTCCATGCTCCTCCACGCTCTCGACTTTAGAGTAGAGCTGGAGACCCCTTGCCCAGTCCGTCTTTATGACCAGACTCAGGAGCCCCTCACTCTTTTTCACATCTTCCAGTGCCGCATCTGAGAGTGTTTTCCACTGTCTCTTTCCCTGGAAAGAGCTATGTACACCCCCATCAAATCACCATGCATTTTGTTCCTCCGGGACTCACTTCATTCTAGAGGGTCTCCCATCTCTCCTTCAAGAATCCCAGGGATGGGGGAGCCTGGTGGGCTGCCGTCTATGGGGTCGCACAGAGTCGGACATGACTTAGCAGCAGCAGCAGCAGCAGTGTCTCGGAGGATGTGATTTTTCGTAAGACACTGGGAGACAGAGTCTCACAATTAGCTGGAGTCCTAACGTCTAGCTTTGTGTTTGCTGCTTCTTTGCCATCCTCTGAGGGTTTCTTGGATTGCATGCCAACTGTATGCCTTTCCTTTCCAGTTTCACTCATCTATTTAATTTGGTGGAACACAGTCAGAGGTCTGGGTCATCCCTGGAGGCTCAGCAGAAAAGAATCTCCCTGCCCATGCAGGAGACTCAGGTCCTGACCCTGGATCGGGAAGATCCCCTGGAAAAGGAAAGGGCAACCCACTCCAGTCTTCTCTATCCTAGGAAATCGCATGGACAGAGGAGCCTGGCAAGCTAAAGTCCATGAGGTCACAGGGTCAGACACAGCAACTAAACTAGTTAGAGGTTTAACTCCAGAGATTAAGTTGATGCAGCTAAATATATGAGTTCAGAAACAGGAAGTTGAAATCTTATTGCCAGATAACGTCTCCTTTCTTGGGGAAGTAAGAACGAAGTTTACTTGCTGAAATTGTCAGTGCAGTGAGAAACCTGACGATGATCTACTATTCCAGTATTTTTCCAGATGATACTACAGGGCAAAGGAGTGATTTGGTTAACATTTCTCTGAGGAAGTTTCATAAGCAACAGAACCAGAGAACTCTGGGGTATTTCTTGAGAAAAATAATAGTTGAGCTTGGAAGTAGACAAGAATAATACTTCCATAACATAAGTAAGAAGAGCAAAGATGAATTAAAGAAGAATGATCTAGAAGATTTTCACGACCCAGATAATCACAATGGTGTGATAACTCACCTAGAGCCAAACATTCTGAAATGTGAAGTCAAGTGGGCCTTAAAAAGCATCACTACGAACAAAGCTAGTGGAGGTGATGGAATTCCAGTTAAGCTGTTTTAAATCCTGAAAGATGATGCTGTGAAAGTGCTACACTCAATATGCCAGCAAATTGGGAAAACTCAGTAGTGGCCACAGGACTGGAAAAGGTCAGTTTTCATTCCAATTCCAAAGAAAGGCAATGCCAAAGAATGCTCAAACTACCACACAATTGCACTCATCTCACACGCTAGTAANAATTCCCGTTGAGCTGTTTCAAATCCTGAAAGATGATGCTGTGAAAGTGCTGCACTCAATATGCCAGCAAATTTGGAAAACTCAGCAGTGGCCACAGGACTGGAAAAGGTCAGTTTTCATTCCAGTTCCAAAGAAAGGCAATGCCAAAGAATGCTCAAACTACCGCACAATTGCACTCATCTCACATACTAGTAAAGTAATGCTCAAAATTCTCCAAGCCAGGCTTCAGCAATATGTCAACCGTGAACTCCCTGATGTTCAAGCTGGTTTTAGAACAGGCAGAGGAACCAGAGATCAAATTGCCAACATCCGCTGGATCATGGAAGAAGCAAGAGAGTTCCAGAAAAACATCTATTTCTGCTTTATTGACTATGCCAAAGCCTTTGACTGTGTGGATCACAATAAACTGTGGAAATTCTGACTCTCTACCAAGTAAAAATGAAAACTGAAAAGGACTCTGCTGCTGCTGCTGCTAAGCAGCTTCAGTCGTGTCTGACTCTGTGTGACCCTATAGACAGCAGCCCGCTAGGCTCCTTTGTCCCTGGGATTCTCCAGGCAAGAACACTCGAGTGGGTTGCCATTTCCTTCTCCAATGAATAAAAGTGAAAAGTGAAAGGGAAGTAGCTCAGTCGTGCCTGACTCAGCAACCCCATGAACTGCAGCCCACCAGGCTCCTCCGTCCATGGGATTTTCCAGGCAAGAGTCCTGGAGTGGGCTGCCATTGCCTTCTCCAAGAAAAGGACTCTACATAGCGTCTAATGCACTGAGTTTTTCTAAGGTTAGAGTACAAATTTTTCCTGTAGCATCAGATGCTATTCTTCTTGAGGTTCAGTCATGATCATGGATGTTTCTCACATTTTGATCGGATTTACATATCACTTTGTCACAGAAAATTACAGTTTTCAAAGCAAGCAACTAAACAAAAATAGACTATAGTCAAATACACAAGAACAAGGCACACACACACACCCCTAGAGAAATAACTGCCCACTCATTTCAGAAAAAACATGGCAACAGACAAAAAGAGAGAAAATATGTTTTCAACCTGTTTATTTTATATGAAATCACCAAACTAATTTTAGAATCTCTAAAGTTTTTCAGACTGTATATAGTGATAGATGTTTACATTTTATGGTAATTTAATTAGAGTATTAAAAATATATATCAACTGCTATGCATACATAATAGAATCACAGTTTTACATTTGACATTAATAAACTGCTGTATTTTAGTTAAATTTTAAAGCTTTTTCTCACTTTCTTTCAAGCTTTTATGATGCTTTCTTTTAATGACGGAATATTTGGAAACTGTAGTATTTGGTGTTTGTCTAACATTAAACAGGCTGTGTCACACTATTCTCTTTATTCTCTGTTCCATGTGAAAAATCCTTCAACATTGAAATAGACCTTTATGGAGCTATTATGTTGTATTCATTCACATAATTTCTTTACTTATACTGCACCCAAGAAATTGTGCTAATTTGGTCATTTATAAAACCATCTATGTCAGCAAAGTATATGTAAAATAATTATAAACTTGTAAAATGAACCCTATAGTCCCACATGGTTACACATTATTAACTTCTTTGTATTATATTAATATGTTAAATATTTTATACTATGGAAAATGTGTTACACATGCACTGGAAGTTTATGTTCTCCCTGGGAGCAATCCTGGAAAATATATCACTGAATTTTCTCAGCATATTAAGAACATATTTTGTTTCTTCTGTGGTTTTTAGATTTTTGTCATCCGTCTTCAGACCTTCAAGTAAATAAGACGTGAAAAACTGAGATAGAAAGAATCAACAAAATAGAATCTTTATGTCTGTTGTTGATGTAGTTGAAGTCAACCACGCAATTCTATATTTTTATAATCCCCTGGGCATGAAAAGCTCACTGGCTGTTCATTAGTACACTCAAGCATTTTCGTTTCAGGCTTTTACTTTAGAGTGTCAATAAGAGCACAACATGAAGCCGGAGAGGTTGTTTATGAAAAAAGTTCTTGACGGTAGCACTCAAAATATTGCTCTTTTAGAATACTATGCCCTCTTACTACAATTAGTTTAATTCAGAGACTGAGACATTTGCTGATCTGATATAAAGTAATTTCTTTGCTGACAGAGTTGGGCTATTGATCAGTTTAAGCAAATGCTTTAGTAGAGAATGCTAGATAAAATTTTCTTTCTCTCAACAAGATTCCCCACTCCTCTGACTCTCACTCTCCTTCTGCTCTTCCTTTCTCTTCTTGCCTCCCACAGAATGTGCGTGCTTCTTCCTTTCTTGCTCCATCATTCACATTCTTTTATCTTTGTCTTCTCTTTCTCCCCTGTCCTCCCTCTTTTGGGCATTAGAGCTTTGCTCACTTCCCTTAACCTCTTTTCTGGACATTTCCCTCTTTCATTTGGTTACATTAAAACTCCTTTTGGCAAAAATCTCTCCTTTAGATACATCAGGGCCTTTGTATGAAATGCCTGGAAAATTAATTCCATGTACATTTTAGGAAATCTTGCTCACAGCTGCATTTTTCCATTAGAGATGGTTTCAAAGGCTACATAAAAAAAACACAACCAAATGAGGCAAAGTTTAAGTGAGAAAACATATGTGGAGAATTAAGCCAAGTGACAGGAACAGGGGTACATTTTCAGACAAGAGAAGCTCTGTAAGTGTCTTTCAAATAAAACAAGCTATTTTTTGAACTTTGAAAATACAAATCAGATTGCCAACACAATAAATTTACAAAAATGAGATTCACATTTGGTTTGAAAGGTAATTGTAACTCAACTTCTTAACTGACTGGTAAACAGCAACCACATAGGTAAAATAATGAAGTGTACCTGATAACGAGAGACAGTCAGCTAAAAAGATCTCCATCCACATATCACTATTCTTTGCTAGTATTTGATCAAAAAGATTTTTTTTAATCATCGGTTCAGTTCAGTTCAGTCGCTCAGTCGTGTCCAACTCTTTGCGACCCCATGAATCACAGCACGTCAGGCCNGTCCCTTGGACTGCAAGGAGATCCAACCAGTCCATCCTAAAGGAGATCAGTCCTGGGTGTTCATTGGAAAGACTAATGCTGAGGCTGAAACTCCAATACTTTGGCCACCTCATGCAAACAGTTGACTCATTGGAAAAGACTCTGATGCTGGAAGGGATTGGGGGCAGGAGGAGAAGGGGACGACAGAGGATGAGATGGCTGGATGGCATCACCGACTTAATGGACATGAGTCTGAGTGAACTCCAGGAGTTGGTGATGGACAGGGAGGCCTGGCATGCTGCGATTCATGGGGTCGCAAAGAGTCCAACATGACTGAGCAAATGAACTGAACTGAACTGACTGATCTAGAAGAAGTGATAAGTGTCAATTAATTCAAATACTTTAACAGATTAAGAAACGAGGTCAGAGGGGTTAAGTGCTTTACCCCAGGGTCACACAGAGAGTCAGTGTCAAGAAAGTTCTTAGAACCCAGGGTATCTGTCTCATAGCACCTCATTTTATTCATTTTTCACTATGAAATTATCTCAAATAATCTCCTTTTTATCTAAAAAGCGAGGAAGTAAGTATCTGTAGAATCTCAGAAAGCATTAGAACATGAAGCAGATAGAGGATCAATTTTCTCTCTGATACAGTGATTTCCTGAAAATAATTGAGATAATTTTTTGGTTCAATTAAATTACCACACTCCTTTATGAGAAATGTATTAAGATGGGAGATAAAAGTGGTACCATATAAATAAGAAAATGGCTCTGACCCCTCAAGTGTTTATTCATTTACCCTTTACTGACTGATAATTGTGAAAAGTGACAAATAAGTTTCAAATGTATTGAGAATTTAAGGGGAAAAAGAAATCAGATGTTAGATCCTGATGTTAAAATGATATTGTTAAAAACTTATACTCTTAATAAAGACTTTATCATTTGGAAAGAATGAAAAAGATTGAAAAATATTCTAATTAAAAATAAGTCTGTCTTACAGAATCTTTTAAGATAGATTAGCTTAATTGTGGCCAAATGAATTTATTTCTGCCCAAAAATGTTGATACAATGTGGTTTCATTTTGTGCCTGTACACAGTCTTTAGGTTGCAGAGCTTATCCATACACACACAGATCTTCCCCTATGGTTTTTCTTGAGAACTGTTTCAGCTTCCTGACAAGGCACTTTTCATGTCTTGCTTCACCCAACATTGCGACTTTAGATAATCATTAGTTAAATCATCACCTCACCAAAGCAGAACAGCAGGCCCTAAGAAATGTGAGAATGAAAGACTGGGGTCTTAGAATTTACAAGTCTAAAACAAATCTACTGCACCCATTAAACAGTGTATCTTGCATTCACTCAACCAATCAGCATTCCCTGAGGAAACATGGGAGGTGAAAACATGGTAATAACAGAGCTAGTATCTACTAAGAAAGACTGAGAAACCCAATAATAGATTGTGATGCATCATGAGAACTATGGTCAAGGAACGTAAGTCTTTGCTGGAAGTCAGAGAATGCTTCTGATAGGAGCCAACAAAAGAATTAAACCTTCAGAACGTCCCTGCTGGTTCAGCGGTTAAGAATCCACCTTGTAATGCTGAGATTCAGCCAGATTCTTGGTCAGAGACTTAAGTTCCCACATGCCCTGAAGCAACCGAGTCCGCCAGTCACAAATAGAGAATCTGTGTGCCCCAAGAAAAAGATCCCAAATGTCACAATCAGGTCCCAATGCAACCAAATAAATCTTAAATATTTAAAATACTAAAAAGTAATTAAACCTTTAATTATGTTCTCCATCCACATGACTTCCACAATCCATCGGCTTCTTTTCACTAAACAAATATTTACTTAGTAACTGTAGACACTATTGGGACCATTAAGAAAAGTTCTAATGAGGTGGATGAAACTGGAGCCTATTATACAGAGTGAAGTAAGCCAGAAAGCAAAACACCAATACAGTATACTAACACATATATATAGAATTTAGAAAGATGGTAACAATAACCCTGTAAGTGAGACAGCAAAAGAGACACAGATGTATAGAACAGTCTTTTGGACTCTGTGGGAGAGGGAGAGGGTGGGATGATTTGGGAGAATGGCATTGAAATGTGTATAATATCATAGAAGAAACAAGTCGCCAGTCTAGGTTAGATGAGGATGCAGGATGCTTGGGGCTGGTGCACGGGGACGATCTGGAGGGATGGTGTGGGAGGGGGGGTGGAAGGGGGATTCGGGATTGGGAACACGTGTACACCTGTGGTGGAGTCATGTTGCTGTGTGGCAAAACCAATACAATATTTTAAAGTAAAAAATAATAATAAATTTTTAAAAAATAAAAAATAAAATAATGGAGTATACAGCATAACCCAGAGCATTAAGATTCTATTTTGGTTTCATCTTGTGTAATTCTATTAAATAATAAGTTGCATGTCAGATTTCTTTAATAAAATATTAGAATAAACATTGAAAAAAAAAAAGGGAAGAAAATAGGTAGCATGCTTTGATTTTAGATTAAGAACCATGTCTCAGAATGTAAGCCTCTTTTCCTCATTCACTATTATTGTTTTACTTCACAGAGCTTAATGAGCAGATGCGAGTCATTGAATACTAGTAATTAATAAGTATATAAACACTTGAGAATGCTGTTAACGTGTTTAAAAGTCCTGAAGAGCCCTTACTAGGTCACACATGTCCTGAGTCATCTTATTTACCTTATGAATTTGCCTGGCAAACCTTGTTTTCATATGCAATACAAAGATGGGGTTGAGGTCAGCCTATGTGAAAACAATTACAAATGGATGGCCCTGAATGCCTGAGGTTGTATTTTTTTTTTTAATAAAGTTTAGTATCTTTTTTTTCTTTTNAAAAGGGAAGAAAATAGGTAGCATGCTTTGATTTTAGATTAAGAACCATGTCTCAGAATGTAAGCCTCTTTTCCTCATTCACTATTATTGTTTTACTTCACAGAGCTTAATGAGCAGATGCGAGTCATTGAATACTAGTAATTAATAAGTATATAAACACTTGAGAATGCTGTTAACGTGTTTAAAAGTCCTGAAGAGCCCTTACTAGGTCACACATGTCCTGAGTCATCTTATTTACCTTATGAATTTGCCTGGCAAACCTTGTTTTCATATGCAATACAAAGATGGGGTTGAGGTCAGCCTATGTGAAAACAATTACAAATGGATGGCCCTGAATGCCTGAGGTTGTATTTTTTTTTTTTAATAAAGTTTAGTATCTTTTTTTTCTTTTTGCTTCACTGGGTCCTTGTTGCAGCATGCAGGTTTTCTCTAGCTGTGGCTCTTGGGTCCTCTAGTTTCTGTGTGCCAGCTTAGTTATTCTGCAGCATGTGAGATCTTAGTTCTTCAACCAGTGATCACACTCTCTTTCCCTGCATTGGAAGGTGGGTTCTTAACCACTGGACCACTGGAGAAGCCTCCAAGTTTGTTTTATATATATATATAATTTTATTTGTTTATTTTTATTTTGGCTGTGCTAGGTTGTTGTGGCTGTCGGGCTTTAGTTGTGGCCAATGGAGGCTACTCTTTAGCTGCAGTGGAGAAGGCAATGGCACCCCACTCCAGTACTCTTGCCTGGAAAGTTTCATGAACAGAGAAGCCTGGTGCACTGCAGTCCATGAGGCTGCTAAGAGTTGGACACGACTGAGCGACTTCACTTTCACTTTTCGCTTTCATGTACTGAAGAAGGAAATGGCAACCCACTCCATTGTTCTTGCCTGGAGAATCCCAGGGATGGCGGAGCCTGGTGGGCTGCATAGTCCAGTCTATGGGGTCGCATAGAGCCGGACACGACTGAAGCGACTTAGCAGCAGCAGCAGCAGCAGCAGTCTTCTCTTTATGGCGGCTTCTCTTGTTGTGAAGCACAGGCTCAAGGGCACATGGACTTCAGTAGCTGGGGCTTCCGGGTTCTAGAGCACCGGCTCAATAGTTGTGGTGCAGGGACTTAGTTGTTCTGCGGCATTGTGGGATGTTCCTGAATCAGGGATCCAACCTGAGTCCCTGCATTGGCAGGCGGATTCTTCACCAGTGAGCCACCAGGGAAGTCCTCAAGGTTGTGTTCTAAATGGAAAAACATTAACAGCAGCAGGCATCCCATTTTTCGCCATATTTGTTCCCACATGCTGCACATAATAGAAAATGTATAGTTAGTCCAATTTTGTTATTTGCTTGGCCAAAAGTACTCTGATCTTTGATTACTCAAAACACAGAATTTTTCCCCCTTAGATTAGGCGGGTGGGGTGGGGGGAGGGGGGAGCAGGAAAAAAAATATTCCAGGTAAAAAGACCCGAAGAGAAACACCAAATTATCAATAATAGTTGTCTTCAGATTGTGGGGCTATGGGTCATTTTATTGTGTTGTACATTTTTCTATATGCCCAAGTGCTCTATTGCAGAAGGAAATGGCAACCCACTCCAGTATTCTTGTCTGGAAAATCCCATGGATGGAAGAGCCTGGTGGGCTACAGTCCATGGGTTTGCAAAGAGTTGGACACAACTGAACAACTTTCACTCACTCAAATGCTCTATAATCAGCATAACGTGTGTAGAATCCAACTAAAATGGAGTCACTCACATCAGGAGCAAAATGAAGATAGTCAGTGCAGGCACATAAAGGAAATTTAACCTAACCTTACAGGAATTTACAGCTCTTCTCAGAAATCAGCAGAGGACAGCAGCCAAGCCCCAAATGCTATCTTAAGACTTCCCTCTTCCCCTGACCCAAATAAAAACAGAGACCTCTAGGCAACCAACAAGCTGAAAAAGCCAAATAACTTCCGTATTTATCCCATAAAAATCCTGGTCTGTGAGCAACTCCGAATTGCTCTCATAGCCTTAAGTTTCCTAACTTCCAAGTCAAAAACATTACAATAAACTGATCTTTGTGCTTTGGTTCCTTCAGTATGCAGAGATTGGTTTTTGATCCCTGCTTCTTTAAAAACTTGAAACTAAAATTATTAAAAGATCCTAAGACAGTAGCCTAAACTCTGAGCAGTACCTTCAAAAGCATTAATACTTTTGTAAGAACAAACTCTTTTGTAAGCAATTTGCTGTGGTCTGTATTTAATTTCGATCTCTTTGTCATGCTGGCTGCAGTTAGCCCTGAATCAGAGTGCCCAAGGACCAGAAACCTGTCAGGAGACCAAGAAGCAAGAGTAAGCAGACACCAGTGAGGTGGCCAGGGCTGTTGAGAGCTAACAGTGGGCCTAGAAACTCTGAGTTAAACAGCAGTGGAAAGAGAAGTGGAAACAGAGAAGCTGAATCATCATGATGTCAGGGCACTGCATGCAGAGCTACAGACAAGAAGACAGGATGGATAGAGCTGCTTCTTAGCAGAAGAGCCTTTTTAGTGCTCATCAAGACCTCTGTGTCCTGTTCCTCAGCCCTGTGGCTGACGAGATCTTGTTCTTTCTCTGCTTTTCGTATGTTCTTATACTACAAACTAACAGCTGAGACAACCTGAAGATGTAGCTGCTCCTTGCAACCTACAAGAAGCTAACTGGCATAAGCAAATATTTAGGTTGTATCCACTAAACCAACAAACAGACAGAGCTCTGTGGTAAACCGCCTAGAAGATAAAACTTTTCTGTTTAAAGTTATTTCCTTAGGGTTGAGTCCTAGAATAAAAACTGACAGGTCAGAGGGTAAAGAGCTTTGTGAATACTGCCAAACGGCTTTTCATAAATAGCTTTAATTATCATGAGGGCTTTTTAAATATCTTTTCATTTCTCACATATGCATTTTATGTTTCCCATGTCTGGATGGCTGACACTCTGTTTTGGTCGACCCGACTTTCATTTGCATCATGCTTCTTCCCTTATTTGACTCTACTCTATTTGGGGCAGAAGCTAAATTTTGATTTCCACTTTCCCTTGTTGATGTGAGAAATAAGTCTTCCACTTCTTTCTCCAAATTCTGCCTTCTTCCTCCTTGAACTGCTGTGAGATGCGGTAGTCATTGTGAAAAACAGAAAGATAAAAGCCACATGCTAAGATGTATGAGCCAAAGGCTCATGCCTTAGACACTGGTGATGTTTGGAGCCAATGTATCAGCGCTGGACTGATTCCCATGGGACATCTTTTTTCCCTGAATGAAACAGTTCTTTTACTTGTTAAGCCACTGTTGTAGGTTTTTCCATTTCTTGTTGCTAAATGCAGTCTTGACTATTATACACACTTTTCATGACTTCTATGTTGCAGATCTCTATGATTTGCTGCAAATATTTTCCCGGTGTGTTGTTTCTCCTTTAATTTGTTTTTGATTTTTTAATATACATATGGTTTTATGTTTGTGCTTAAATGTACCCATTTTTCTGTTATTTATTCAGTCAAAAAATTGAAAAATGTTGTTAACAATTTTGAAAGTTATTGAAGAAATAACACATAGTCTATCAATTGTAAGACAGATGACAATGAAGAATAAAGACAGAACATATATATATATATATAACTTAGTATCACAACATGTATATTAATAATAATGAAAATGGGTTCAACTTCTTAAACTTCCTTATTAAAAAACACTTTGTTCTCAAACTGGCTAAACACACGTACCTATGCACACACACCCATGCACATACAATCATGCTGTTTATAAAATGTACCCAAACCAAAATGACTAAAAAATTTGAAAGCAAAAAGGTATACAAGGATATACCAAGAAATTAAAATTAAAACAAGGATTAATTTTGGGCAAAATACAACCTAAGGTGAAAAACAATAAGTAAGTTCAAAACAACCATTTTGATAAAAGTGCACCATGATATGCCATGTAATTTTATTCATAAACACTACATAGTTATATACAGAGCAAAACACAATAGAAACACAAGAGGAAAATTACAGAAACACAAATGCACTGGGACATTTCAGGTGAAATAAGCAATACATAAATATTAAGAGAGCTGAGTAATATAATTAGCATGTTTGATTTAATCAATGCTTACAAAATTATGTTTGCTCCAAAATAGTATGCCTTCTTTTTTAGTGTGCCTGAAGTATTTATAATCATTTAATATTTTGCCAGAAGATTGGAGAAATTATACATTGAACAGATCATAACATGTTCTCTCAGCATAAAGCAAGAGAAATTGACTTTAAAATTTAAGTAAGTTCCATAAAATATCTTCTGAGTGAAAGAGGAAATTCACTGCATGCATATGTCACATTTTGCTTATCCATTTATCAGTTGATGAATTTGGGGGTTGTTTCCACTTTGGGGCTTGAAAAAAATCATGTGTAACGCTGCTATCAACATTTGCATCAAGTTTTTGTGTGAACATGTGTTTTCAACTCTCTTGGGTACATACCCGGGACTGGAATTGCTGGTCATATGATAACTATATATTTAATTTTTCAAGGTACAGCCAAACAGTCTTCTAAAGCAACTGCACCATTTTACATTCCAACCAGCAATGTATGAGGGTTCCAACTTCTCTACATCCTCCCCAACACTTGTTATTAAACATCTTTTGATAATACAGTTATCCTAGGGGTGTGTGAGTAGTACCTCACTATGTTTTTTATTTTCATTTCCTTGATGATACTGAGCTCTTTTCCTGTACTTATTGCTGATTTGTATATCTTTGAAGAAATATCTATTCAAGTACTTTGCTCATTTTTACTTGGATTATTTGCCTTTTATTACTGAATTTTGAGGTTTTTATATACTTTGGTTACAACTTTCTTATTAGATTTGTAAATATGTTCTCCCATAATGTGGAGTTTTTTTCACTTTCTTACTAGTGTCGTCTGAAACAGGAAAGGTTTTTTTTTTATAAGCACAGAGAGGAGGCTGCAATGTCGGAAGAGCCTGAAGGAGATAAGAGCTTGATCAGCAGACAGGAAAGTGAGGATTGGGGAGGGGGATGTGCTGAGGGCTCATTTGTGGGGCCTCAGGCTGTTCGAATCCTTCCTCCAAGGTCAATCTTTGCAGAAAACCAAAACAAGCTTAGATCAGTTTGAGGCATTCCAGAGCGAACAGAACCACTGCATGGCTTCACAGACAACCTAAATGACTGCAGATCGCAGAGGGCAGCCTGAGCGTTCCTGAGCAGCAGAAGGACCAGTAGCGGTCAGGAGAGGGGCATCAGGGCCCACGGAGTTCTCCCAGATTCTCCTGCACCCACTGGGCATGATGCAGGGGCAGGCGCTGCAATCACCAGGCGCCCTGAGAGGGCGGGGGTTAAACTGAGGACGCCTGATTAGGAAGAGGAAGACAGAATTTAGATGGAGCAACTGGGGGCCATGGCACCGCTCAGCAGGGGCAGAAAGTAACGCTCAAGGCTGGAAGGTGTGAGTTACAGGTGTGAGCACAGACAGAGACACCCGTCATGCAGACCCGCCCCAATGCTACAAACATCCCCCAAATAGAGGCCTGCCAGCAGTAAAAGAACTAGAGCAGTAGGGTTGGAGGGTGAATTTGAATTACCCGTAGGAAACTGAGTTTTAAACTGATAGTAAATTAAGTTGTCAGGATACAAATAGAGAAATCATTAAATTTTTAATAAAGCCATCTTCTGATAGTACAAAGTTTGTACTCCCAAATTACTCAGGAAAGTTACTTGGCAGTAGCCACTAAAATTAAAAATGCACAGACCCTTTGACCCAGCAACCCCAGTTTTAAGAATCTATCCTTTAGGGATAGATTCCCTGGTGGCCCAGGGGTTAAGAATCCACCTGTCAATGCAGGGGACATGGGTTCATTCGCTCCCTGGTCCAGGAAGTAGGATCCCACACGCCATGGGGCCACTAAGTCCGTGTGCCACAACTACTGAGCCTGCACTCTGGATACTGCGAGCTGCAGCTCTTGAACCCATGTGCCACAGCTAGAGAAAGCCTGCGTGTGGCATCACAGGGCCTGGGCACCGCAGCAAAGACCCAGCGCAGCCATAAAGAAAGAATCCATCCTTTAGAAGTAAAAGAGCCAGGATTCAAAGGCAGGTGTCAAAAGTCTTTATTCTGACAATATGGGAGTGCCAAAACCCTGGAAATAGCATGAACATGTATCAGTAGAAGATGGGTGGATAAAGAACTGTGTATCTACTTCCTGAAATATTATATTGAAATATTAATATGTTATTAAATTTAAAAAAATTGCAGTGTGAGTATATTATCTCATTTTTGTTAGCAAAAGAGGGAGAGGTCCTTATATATGCTATTATAAAAACGTAAAAGAGACCCCAAAGTGTAGCCATTGGCTGTTAGGGTGGTGTTGTAACGAGGAAAGAGCACTCATTTTTTATGCACTTCAGTATTGTTTGACTTGAAACAGAGAGAAGGCTCTGATTTTGTAATATGTTTCAAGTAATAAAATAGAAATGTGGGAAAAATGGATGTGAGAAGGAAAAAAAAATCCTTCAGCTTAGCAGTTTCAAATGATCCCCTCAAAAGCTTCTGTTTAAGAAATGAATATGATTTTGAAAGATTAGATTTTCACTTCTCTCTTGTCTGTCTTCTCTTAACTCTGCAATAAACTATGGTGAAACGGCATGGGGGATTCTTAAAATAAATCATTCATGTTGCAGAGTATACTGAAGAAGGACGGCTTGATGTTAACTGCTTATGAGTCCTACTTTCAAGGGCTGCTTTGCATTTGGGGAGTTGACCAGATGTGTATAAGAGACAGGGCGTAAGGTTAAGTCAAACACGTACACAACCTCTCATTGCTTGCTGAGGCCAGTAGTGAAAATGAAAAAAAAAAAAAGACTCTTGGAGGTATTTTAAGAGGGTTTGATTTGTTTTTGTTTTTGAGCGATCCCAGAATTGGGTTTATGGATGTGTATGGCTCTCTGAAGCTCATTTGATGCCAAGGAATAAAGGCAGATCTCGTCCATGAAGTTATGAAAACATGGCACCTCCATGGGCAAAGAAAGGTGAGACTGGAGAGGGAAGATGTTTAATACTAAACAATAGGGAAGGGCCAGTCAGTTACTGACTTAACAGTGAGGGCTATGTGTGGACCAGGCTTTACTGGTGCCAGTAACTGGACACCATCTATTTGCACGGGTTTTATTTTCCCTGCACCACCCTGGGTGATGCAGAGTTCAGCTGCTCACTGTGTCCACTTAGACTAAATATTTTTCTTACAACTTAGTGGAATTAAGCTGGAGACTTAGAGATATGTCACATTCTGTCATCTTGCCATCTTTCTTGCCTTCTGTCCCCTTCGAGCTCCTCTTCTCATTAGCTTCCCTGCTCCTTCACTGGTATAAATCTCTCCCTTTGTCTTATATGTGCTAGTTTGGACACCTATATTTTTTATAACATGGCCAATGTAGGAGCCCAGTCCTCCCTTCCAGGACAATTTAAGCGTTTTCTTCCAATCAAATCCCTCTCCCAAAATGCAATTTTTGTAAATTCAAGTGGTCGTATCAGGGGATTCCCAGGTGGTAAAGAACCTGCCTGCCAATGCAGGAGATGTAAGAGACAGGTTCAAACCCTGGGTTGGGAAGATCCCCTGAAAGAGGGCCTGGCAACCTCTTCCAGTATTCTTGACTGGAGAATCCCATGGACAGAGGTGTCTGGCGGGCTACAGTCCCTAGGGTTGCACAGAGTAGGACACGACTGAAGCCACTTAGCATGCAAAATTGTTTCATCACCTCACATAATTAACTGTGCATTGAATATATTTGTTCTTGCAGTAGATTAATATTTTTTTCCTTCTCACATCCATTTTTCCCACATTTCTATTTTATTACTTGAAACATATTACAAAATCAGAGCCTTCTCTCTGTTTCAAGTCAAACAATACTGAAGTGCATAAAAAATTAATTCCTTTTACTTATCTCTTTTTCCCTTACCATTCAAGGAGTGTTAGGATTTTTAAAGATACAGATACAGAGATGATACAGAGAGAACAATTAAATCCTAAAGAGTTAAGCTCCTGAAAGTAATTTGCAAAGTCTATAGCAGACAAAAAGTTCTTAAAAGCCATGTTCTAAATTACAGAAACAGTAATTGAGGAAAAAAATGGGGGGTTTTTTTTTTTTTTTTTTTTTAATTCCCAAAGTCTGGCTTTAAACATCCAGAGCCAATGCCTGGAGGATCAAGAACATGATATCTACACCATAAGCACAGAGAGGAGGCTGCAATGTCGGAAGAGCCTGAAGGAGATAAGAGCTTGATCAGCAGACAGGAAAGTGAGGATTGGGGAGGGGGATGTGCTGAGGGCTCATTTGTGGGGCCTCAGGCTGTTCGAATCCTTCCTCCAAGGTCAATCTTTGCAGAAAACCAAAACAAGCTTAGATCAGTTTGAGGCATTCCAGAGCGAACAGAACCACTGCATGGCTTCACAGACAACCTAAATGACTGCAGATCGCAGAGGGCAGCCTGAGCGTTCCTGAGCAGCAGAAGGACCAGTAGCGGTCAGGAGAGGGGCATCAGGGCCCACGGAGTTCTCCCAGATTCTCCTGCACCCACTGGGCATGATGCAGGGGCAGGCGCTGCAATCACCAGGCGCCCTGAGAGGGCGGGGGTTAAACTGAGGACGCCTGATTAGGAAGAGGAAGACAGAATTTAGATGGAGCAACTGGGGGCCATGGCACCGCTCAGCAGGGGCAGAAAGTAACGCTCAAGGCTGGAAGGTGTGAGTTACAGGTGTGAGCACAGACAGAGACACCCGTCATGCAGACCCGCCCCAATGCTACAAACATCCCCCAAATAGAGGCCTGCCAGCAGTAAAAGAACTAGAGCAGTAGGGTTGGAGGGTGAATTTGAATTACCCGTAGGAAACTGAGTTTTAAACTGATAGTAAATTAAGTTGTCAGGATACAAATAGAGAAATCATTAAATTTTTAATAAAGCCATCTTCTGATAGTACAAAGTTTGTACTCCCAAATTACTCAGGAAAGTTACTTGGCAGTAGCCACTAAAATTAAAAATGCACAGACCCTTTGACCCAGCAACCCCAGTTTTAAGAATCTATCCTTTAGGGATAGATTCCCTGGTGGCCCAGGGGTTAAGAATCCACCTGTCAATGCAGGGGACATGGGTTCATTCGCTCCCTGGTCCAGGAAGTAGGATCCCACACGCCATGGGGCCACTAAGTCCGTGTGCCACAACTACTGAGCCTGCACTCTGGATACTGCGAGCTGCAGCTCTTGAACCCATGTGCCACAGCTAGAGAAAGCCTGCGTGTGGCATCACAGGGCCTGGGCACCGCAGCAAAGACCCAGCGCAGCCATAAAGAAAGAATCCATCCTTTAGAAGTAAAAGAGCCAGGATTCAAAGGCAGGTGTCAAAAGTCTTTATTCTGACAATATGGGAGTGCCAAAACCCTGGAAATAGCATGAACATGTATCAGTAGAAGATGGGTGGATAAAGAACTGTGTATCTACTTCCTGAAATATTATATTGAAATATTAATATGTTATTAAATTTAAAAAAATTGCAGTGTGAGTATATTATCTCATTTTTGTTAGCAAAAGAGGGAGAGGTCCTTATATATGCTATTATAAAAACGTAAAAGAGACCCCAAAGTGTAGCCATTGGCTGTTAGGGTGGTGTTGTAACGAGGAAAGAGCACTCATTTTTTATGCACTTCAGTATTGTTTGACTTGAAACAGAGAGAAGTTTCTGATTTTGTAATATGTTTCAAGTAATAAAATAGAAATGTGGGAAAAATGGATGTGAGAAGGAAAAAAAAATCCTTCAGCTTAGCAGTTTCAAATGATCCCCTCAAAAGCTTCTGTTTAAGAAATGAATATGATTTTGAAAGATTAGATTTTCACTTCTCTCTTGTCTGTCTTCTCTTAACTCTGCAATAAACTATGGTGAAACGGCATGGGGGATTCTTAAAATAAATCATTCATGTTGCAGAGTATACTGAAGAAGGACGGCTTGATGTTAACTGCTTATGAGTCCTACTTTCAAGGGCTGCTTTGCATTTGGGGAGTTGACCCCCCCCTTCCCCGGCTAACACCCCCTCACCTGCGAGCTTCTCTCCTCCCCCATTCTCTCCACACCCTCTGTCCCATGTCTTCCTGCTACCACATTAACCACCTTCCGTCTCCAGCCCTCCTTTCCTCTGACTTAACTTCTTTTATCTTTTTAAAAACTTTTTATTGAAGCATAGTTGATTTACAGTGTTGTGTTATTTTCAGATATACAGTAAAGTAAATCAGTTATACATATCCATATATCCACTGTTTTTTTAGATTCTTTTCCCATATAGGCTATTACAGAGTATTGAGTAGAGTTTCCTGTGCTATACACTGGGTGAAGTCACTCAGTCGTGTCCGACTCTTTGCGACCCTGTGGACTGTAGCCTACCAGGCTCCTCCGTCCGTGGGATTCTCCAGGCAAGAATACTGGAGTGGGCTGCCATTTCCTTCTCCAGGGGATCTTCCCAACCCAGGGATCGAACCCAGTTCTCCCACACTGGAGGCAGACGCTTTAACCTCTGAGCCACCAGGGAAGCCTCTGTGCTATACACTAAGTAGGTCCTTATTGGTTATCTGTTTTATATATAGTAGTGTGTATATGGAACTTCCCTGGTAGCTCAGTGGGTGAAGAATCTGCCTGCAACGCAGGAGACCCCAGTTTGATTCCTGAGTCAGGAAGATCCCCTGGAGAAGGGATAGTCTTCCCACTCCAGTACTCTTAGGCTTCTCTGGTGGCTCAGACAGTAAAGAATCCACCTGCAAAGCAGGAGACGTGGATTTGATCCCTGGGTTAGGGTTTGATCCCCTGGAGGAGGGCATGGCAACCCACTCCAGTATTCTTGTCTGGGGAATCCCGAGGACAGAGGAGCCTGGCGGGCTACAGTCCATGGGGTCGCAAAGTGCTGGGCACGCAGAGCACAGTGTGTATACGTCACTCCCAGTCTCCCAATTTATCCCTCCTCCCCTCACCCCCTGTAACCATAAGTTTCTTTTCTACATCTGTCACTTTACTTCTGTTTTGTAAGTTCATTTGTACCCTCTTTTTAGATTCCACATATAAGCAATATGATGTTCATCTTTTGTGTCTGATTTTCTTCTCTCAGTATGACAATCTCTGGGTCCATCCATGTTGCTGCAAATGGCATTATTTTGTTCTTTTTTGTGGCTGAGTACTATTTCATTGTATATACATACCACATCTTCTTTGGAGGTTCCCAGGTGGCACAGTGGTTAAAAAATAAATAAATAAACAACTCTGCCTGACAATGCAGGAGATGCAAAAGATGTGGGTTTGATCCCTGGATTGGGAACATCCCCTGGAATAGGAAATGGTAACCCACTCCAGTATTCTTGCCTGGAAAATCCCATGGACAGAGGAGCCTGGAGGGCTACAGTGCATGGGGTTACAAAGAGCAGGACACAGCTCAGCACATGAACACACACACACTGCATCTTCTTTCTCCGATATGCTGCTGATGGACATTTAGGTTGATTCTGCTGTCTTGGCTATTGTAAATAGTGCTGCGATAAGCATTGGGGTGCATATATCTTTTTGAATTATGGTTTTCTCTGGGTATGTGCTCAGGAGTGGGATTGCTGGATTATATAACAGGTCTATTTTTTTAGCTTTTTAAGGAGCCTTCATACTGTTCTCCTTAGTGGCTATACCAATTTACATCCCCACCAACTGTGTAGGAAGGTTCCTTTTTCTCCACAACCTCTTCAGCATTCATTGTAGTTTCTTTTTTTTTTTTTTTTATGACGGCCACTCTGACTGGTGTGAGGTGATAGCTCACTATAGTTTTAGTTTNAGTGGCTATACCAATTTACATCCCCACCAACTGTGTAGGAAGGTTCCTTTTTCTCCACAACCTCTTCAGCATTCATTGTAGTTTCTTTTTTTTTTTTTTTTTATGACGGCCACTCTGACTGGTGTGAGGTGATAGCTCACTATAGTTTTAGTTTGCATTTCTGTGATAATGAGCCAGGTTGACCTAACTTCTTATTTCCTCCCCATTCATTTGGGGGGGGGGTACCTGCAACCCATGCCAAGTAGCACATAAGCTTTTTTCAAGAAAATCACTTCATCTTCAGAAATGGGATGAAGGAAGGGGGCAGGGTTGGATGAGCCACATCTAAGAACAGTTCAGGGGTGGAGGGTTCCAGGCTGTGTTAAAGATGGTGCATTCAGTTCAGTTCAGTTGCTCAGTCGTGTCTGACTCTTTGCCACCCCATGAACCGCAACATGCCAGGCCTCCCTGTCCATCACCATCTCCCGGAGTTCACCCAAACCCATGTCCATCGAGTTGGTGATGCCATC